>CBVK0100580655.1:0-31256 GCA_900067695.1 Picea abies | reverse complement strand
TGGCTTTTAGGATAAACTTAGGAGCATCCATAGCGGAGAAAAGGTAAAGAGGCATGGCTTTGAGGACAGATTTAAGGAGGACCAATCTTTCAGGGATGTTAAGCACTCTGAAGGAGCAAATGGCCATATTTCGATTGATTCTAGTCAAAACATCTTCCCAGGAAGAGGATTGAAGACTATTGGATGTCAAAGGAGCTCCAAGATATTTCTAATGGACGACACTTCCTTGGAATCCAAGGGTACGGGTTATGTGCAATTGGATGGTCATAGGGGTGCGAAAAAAGAATATATGATATTTAGTGGTATTGAGATCGATTCTTGAATCTTGTGCGAAGTCAGTGAGGACCTTTTGAATGGCTTTGGATTCCTAAACAATGGGTTGTACCATGAGAAAAGTGTTGTCAACAAATTACTGGTGAGATAAAGGTTGATTTTCATAATGGAGGCGAGGTCCTTTGATTATATTGTATTCTATAGCGGATTTGATCGCTCTACCTAAACATTTCACCATCAAAATGAAAAGAAACATGGAGAGATAGTCTCCCTTCCTAATTCCTCGGGAGGGGGAAAAGGGTTTAGAATGGGAGACATTAATGAATATGGAGAAGAAGGACGAGGAGGTTAAAGAGAGAACCCACTTGATCTAGGGTGGGGAGAAACCAAAGGATCAAAGTGTGAGGTGGATGTAGTGCCAGTTAATCTTGTTGAATGCCTTTGAGAGATCCATCTTGAGAAGCATGCCAAGATTTCCTTAGGTCTTGAGAGAGTGAATTTCTTCATGAGAGAGGTTGATTCCATCGAGGATTTTTCTTCCTTCAAAATATCTGGTTTGTTTAGGTGAGATTATGGAGGGGAACAAAGGATTGATTTTGTTTTCTATGGTTTTGGTGATGATTTTAAGGATGACATTGCAAAGGGAAATTGGAAAGAATTTGTTAGGGTCCTCGACCTTGTATTAGTTTGGAATGAGTTCTAATAAGGTAGCATTTAAGGCTAGGAGAATATTGGTGTGGAAGCGGGAGTCCTCGACTACTTCTCAGACATCTCAATGAATGACTGGCCAACAACCTTGGTAAAATTCGGTCGTAAAGCCATCCAGATCATGGGACTTATTCTTTGGCATTTCAAACACCACTTGTTCAACTTCCTCTGGTGTGATGGGACTCATGAGGGAAACATTTTGGTCCGAGGTGATGAGGTGCAAAATGTGTTGAATGATGCTTTGAATTGAATGGTTACAGTTCTCTTGAGGTTCAGTTAGGAGAGTTTGGAAGTGGGTGACCAACTCCTTTTCCATATCTAGGTGGTCAGTTAGGTACTGGCCTTGTTTGTTCTTGAGGGAAATATTATGCTTATGGTTCCTGCGTTGAACCATTAACCTATGGAAGAACTTTGTATTTTTTCCCCTCTTTGAGCCATCTAATTCTGGACTTTTGTTTCTATAGAATCTCCTCCTGGCTTTCTCTTTCAATTATTTTAGTTTGAAGGTGTTTCTCTTCTTGAACGAGTGAGTTAGTTCTACCTTGATTGATGATGTCTTGTTGAAGTTTCTCCATTTTCTGAGTTAGTTTGAGCTTCTCCCGCAGAATATTACCAAAAGTCTCCTTGTTTCAGATTTTGAGTTGTTGTTTGATATATTAGAGATTTTGTTGGAAGTGGTACATGGGGGAGAAAGAAGGAGGATTGAAGTTGGTCCACCAAGATTTGAATGTTTCTAGGAAATAAGGAGAGGTTAGCCAAAAAAATTCAAAACAAAAGGGGCAATTCCTAGGGCTGCCAAGAAGGTCAAGTTGGAGCTGGATAGGCCAATGATAGGAGCTTGTGAATGGGAGAATGGATGCAGAAGGGTGAAAATTATGTAAGAGGATCGAATCAGAAACAAGAAAGCAGTCAAGGAGAGAGGCGAATTGGTGGGGGTCGTGATGTCGATTGTTCCAAGTGAAGGTGCCATTAGATGTTTCAATATCCACAATATTGAGGGATTGTATGGTGTTTTTGAAGATGAGAGAGTCATGGTCAAGTCTTCATATACCTCCTTTTTTTCCAGAGAGAGAGGTGATAAGGTTAAAGTATCCCCCAAGAATCCAATGGTGATTGGAAGTTAAGGTTTGGAGGGAAAGCAAGAAGTCAAGGAACGAGGATTTGTTCAAAGAAGAGTGAGGTCCATAGATGTTAGTGAGGAAATATATAGTGGAGTAGCCAATGAGTTGTAATTTCACTAAGATAGAGTGCTTGGTTGTGAAAAAATGGGAGAGGGTAACAATGTTCAGGTTCCACAGTAGGGCAAGGCCACCTGCAGAACCGATGGCATCAATGGTCATTGTTTGGGAGCCAGTCCAAAGATGGGGTTAGAGAATGAGGACAATTGGTTTCTTATATCATGATAATAGAGAGATTTTCATGAGCTATTTTGTGTTGAAGAAGACTATGTTTGGTATTACCATTCATGCCCCTTATATTCCAGGAGATAACTTTCATGAGGAAGGTATGGGGTTGGGAAGTACTTCTCTATCATCAGAGAAGTACGCCTTGAATTTACTAGATATTCTTCGATATCTTTAAGCAATTGCTTCTTGGAGCGTATGCCTTTTTTATTTTTATCCTCCCTAGGGATCCTTGGAGGTAGCGAAGAGGATGGGTTAATTCCTAGAGAATAATTTGAGGGAGTATTCTGAGTCTTACCTTGTTAGGTTTCTTTATTGAAGATTTGATTGTGTACCAAAGATTCTTTTAGGAGTTGCACCTTTTTTTCAAGGATCGAGCCAAGGTTTCTCTGTTGGCATGCCGCTGCTATTGATTTGAGGTCCAGTATTCCAAGATCCATTTCCTCGCCTTCATCTAAGTCCGGTTGCTCATCTTTTTGCTCCATCTCTTCATCCTGCTGGGAAGAGTGATATTGCGTCATGGTCTTGTGCCTCTTGACATTGTCCTTCGATGGGAATTCCACATTATGTATTTTCCCTATCATTGTATCTGGTTGGTGTTGGCGATTTATTTCCTCTGTCTCTTGTGAAAGTGATCCAAAGGAGTTGCGCGAGTTGAAGACCTTATTTGCAGATTGGGGGTTGGGGTTTCACTTGGATTTTTTTTGGAATTGGACTTTCTCAAATCCATCTGCATATTGATTATAGTTTGAGTTCGTAGCTTTGTTCTGGGAATTTAGGGGACAATCCCTAAAGAGGTGGCCATGTTCATGGCAGCACCTGCACCGAAATGGGATATGTTTGTAATCTAGTGTTTGAACCCACTCATTATCCTAATAAAATAGGTTGATGGAGTCTGGCAGTGGCTTAGTGAGATCCATATAGCCACACATGCGAGCATAAGCTGTGTAGCGGCCAATTCTTGTGATTTATGAGGTTTTAACAAAGCTACCTATAGTATTTCATATTCCTTCAAATATCTCCTCATCCCTAATTTCCTGGGCGGGGGAATATAAGCGGACCCATACCGGTGCTACCCTGAAGTCTTCTTTGTCGGGTGAGAACCTCTCCTTCCATGGTCGGATGTGAAACCCCACAGAGTTGAAGAAGTAAGGTATGTTTTCAAAGACGTGGTCATGATCTTCTAGGTTGGAACAAATTGCATTGAAGAAGCCTTGGGAGTTGAGCTTCAGATTTATCTGACCTTTCGGTTTCCAGGTTGCGTTGATCCACCATGTTAGTGCTTTTTCCGTGGACAAAATTCTCATGTGTTGAATATAGTCGCCTATCTTGTCGGTACTTGTTTCGTATTTTGGATTATCAGTTGCTTTCGGAAGGCATATAGTGGTGTTTGTACGAGATGTGGATCCAGGGATTGCAGGGTCCTCCGTCACCATGTGCGGATTTGGTACCGATTGTTTTCCCTTGTCATTATTCTAATTGTTAGAAGTATCATGGGTTCGGGGAGTCAAGTTCAATTAAGAGAGGAAGATGATGCTATAGATTGGTCAAAAAATCAAGCATTGAGATAATATACGATGAAGGTAGGATATCAAGCAATGTTTTCAAATGAGATGCAAGAATTAAAATGGTTTGTGGAAGGTGTTATGGAAACTAAAAGCACCAAAAAGAGATTTCATATTTATGTGGTTAGTTATCAATAATAAATAGGAAAATAAATCTCTGACATGGGAGGTAGTCTAGAGAATAAGTCATCAAAAGTCGGGGATATGCATACTGCATAGAAAACATAAAAAAACAATTTCTCACTTGTTTATTAAATGTAGTTATGGAAGACAAATATAAATAAAGGATGACAACTTTATAAGAGTAAAGGATAGTTGGGTGGGTGATATTGTATAAGATATATTGAGTAAACAAAAAATAATTAAAAGAATGCAAAGCCTTTACTTGTATAATTATCTAAGTGATATGGTTAGCAAAAAGACTCGCATATGATTAAAGAAACATACACCATGTATTTTCAATGTTTCTCGCACATTAGATTTATTTCTTCTCTGTATAAGATGTTAGTCAAGAAAAAGAGAGAAGTTTATTTTTTTTCAAAAAAATATCAATAAGTAGAAAAAGATATAGTGATCAAAGAATAACACAAAAATATTTAATTTTCATATCTACTCACAAATTTTAATTTTCTTTAAAATATGGATGTTAACTTATGTAGTCATTTTTAAAGATAATATATTTTAGTTCTATTTAATTTAAAAGATTATCAATTGTGTATATTTGGGAGACATAGTAGTTAAAAAGAATTACATAAGATTATCAATTATGTATTCTTAAAATATTTTAAAGTATTATTTTGGATTTTTAAATAAACAAATAGAAGTAGGTTTTATTAAAAAATTTGTAGGTTTTTTTAGTTTAAAATATATATGTATTTTTAGAAAGAAATGTATTTGTAGAATTTTTTTTGAAAATTTCTTCATATTTTATGGATGGTAAATGGGGTAAATTATAAACCCTAATTATAGAGTCTCACTCTATGGAAATTAAGAGTCAAACTAGTGACCAATATATGTATCTATGTACATGCAACAAGTATATAAAAGAAATAATTTCCATTTTACTGTAAATAAAAATAACAATTTAATTTAAAAAATAGAATTAATAAACAATCATAAAATATTCATAATATAAACTAATAAAATGTTCTTGTAACTATGTAATTTATGAATTAGTATATTCATAATGATATATAATGATATATGTGGTGTCTCATTTTACCTAACTATTTTTACAAAACAAAACTTATTCCTTGAAGGTGATTGTTCACAAACAACCTAGTTAATGACTTTTATTATGATGATCATACTCAATTTTATCTCGATTGTTTAGATTAAAAATGTGAAAATGTTTAAACTAATTGCATGAGATGAGATATTTTGATGAATAATTATTGCAATAATTGGTTAATTGAATAATAATGATTAGTTGAATGATTGATTAATTGAATAATTATATATATATATATTAGAACTTAAGGATACGTTGACACAAGCATTGTAGACAAGAATCTGGGACTATGGATTGAGTCAAGGGGTAGAACTTATTTAATAATTATGTTTTATATAATTGAAATGATTAATGACAATGCTTATTAAAATTTTTAGTGGATGTAGATACACTGATTATTCTTGTCGATTTGACTCACAAATGGATAACGAGACTGTATAGTGCCATACTATGTATATTTAGGAGAGGTGGAACAACATCCATATTTTCACCTACTAGCACTTCTACCATGGCTAGAGTTCAAAAGTATGAGATACTTTGGCTCAGTGATTTCAGGCTGCCATGAGATTAGGTCACAAATTTGGTCACTCGTGAGGACAAACCTAGGGGCACACAATAAGGTAAGAACCTTATTCCTCATCACTCGTGAGGACAAACCTAGGGGCACACAATAAGGTAAGAACCTTATTCCTCATGGTCCATTAGTATCTCATTAAGGAAAACAATAGTAGTTAACGATGTCTCTGTAGTTGCATCACATTTCTCATTACTCAAGATCCGATACTTGAAGGGCATGATACATGGCTCCGTTGGAGTACACAAGTAAGTCCTAAGGGGCATGATGGGTGTGGCACCTTTAATATCTTTATGAATTTCTAAACTAATACGTAAAAGTATAGTAAAAATTAATTTAAGGGTAGGGTACAAAGAAAAAAATAATCTTAGAATTTATGAATGAGGGAAAAAGTTAAATATTTCTATGCACTTATAAGAAGGGATGATTTTAGGGGTTAAATTTCGCTCATGGGCTAATTTTTCATGGTTTTTCCAAAAATGAGATTTATTATTTTAAAAGTGATTAGCCCAAATTCTATAGGATAAAATTATTTTACCTTATAAAATACTTATAAATTTGAATATTTTTAAAAACAATATCGCCAAAATTTATAGTTGATATATGAAGGATTAATAATATTCACCAAGGTTTCTAAATTTTAAAATAAATTTCCATTCTTAAAATAATCCCTACTTATAAGGGAAATTTAATTTAAATAACTAAAATAAGATTTATTTTTATTTTTTTTGACGAGAACGGTTAGGCTGTATTAAGCAGCTTTCTGGCAAGCCAGAATCAGAAAGTTACAAATCTGAAGAAGGTTGGTGACCTCTAATAGTGCTGCCAACCTTCTTGTTTCAATTAATATTTGCTAAAAGGCATGAACAACGAACTTCTAAAATTGCTTGTAAATAGGAAACATTTAAAACATTTTTCCTTTGATTATCCCATTGGTTTTGAAGGTTTAATGCACCATAGAACAATTTATACATTCACTATTCATATCCATTAGTTGAAAATAATTTTGTTCATATCCATGCCCAATTATTAAGGCCTTTTGGGTTCTTAGCAACCCAGAGGGGGTCATTCTCCCGCCATTGGAAATGAAATGTTGATCCATTTTCATGTCTCAACCTTGTATTTTATGTTTAATTTATTCTATGTGGAAGAGTTTTCCTTTCATCCCAATCCATAATCCTCTGCATGCTACACAAGTTCTATATTTTGGACATTACTTCACGAAAAAATCATACACTTTGAACACTTCATCATTTTTTTTACTTGCATTATGTAGAGAAGCCTTGCACTATTTTCATTCTCCACACCCCACATCAAGTATATTATTTTCATTTCACATATGTATTCACTTTACTTTTACTACATGAGCTGACACTTAGTCTATTATTGAATTCTATTTCATGCAGAGAACTCAACACATTACCATTTCTCTGCAACACTTTCCCTTTGCATTAACATTTCTCCACAACACTTTCCCTTTGCATTCACATTTCTTTTCAAAACCTTTGTCTCACATAAATCCTTGCCTTTCTCTATGACATGAACCTATACTTACTCAATTCTTGAATTATATTCCATGTGGAGAACTTGAGACAAATCCATTTCTTCACATGACTTACTTCTTGGAATGACTTATTTCTCTATGTGACTCACTACACTACAATACTTGTCTCTCTAAATTCCTACCACACTAAGGTATCATACATAGTGTATTTTCCACTTCGAAACCTTTCATGATGTTCATTCTTGAGGTAATTTATGGTGTATTTATGATGTCTCGATTCACACAAAAAAAGACAATTGTCAGAAATAAATGAGGCTTAATTGTTGCATTTTCCCAAATATCATTCTCTTCTCTTATGAAAGTTAATTACTATTAATAGTTCACATGAATTCTAGAGGAAAGTGTACATATTGAAATGATTTTTCATTAAGAAATAATAATGATATTTTCCTTGTATTATTTAAATCTTGGTAATTCATATTATTAACCTTCACATATATCAAAGTGTATTAGAAAGAGTGTGAAAGATGGAAACTAGAAAAAATAAGGAACCTTTTGTTGGTTATTGAGCCTTATTCTCTTCCTGATCTAGAGGTCTTTGTTTTCAGCTATGTTTATACCCCATGAAGACTGTACACCCCTTCATGCAGGGGGATTGCAAGGGGGGCTTTCCCCCCTTGTAGGGTACGAGGGCTACTGTCTCCAAATGGGGGTTCAGGGGAGAAGCCCACAAAGGAAAATTTTCCTTGTAAATGTATATTGTAATTTCATAGTAAATATGGACTACTCATTATAAGGTAATAGATATGATGGTAAAATTTATGTTAGGGTTGTTTCCCTATATGGAAACCCTATTTTATGAGGGAATTGTATTACGGTTGTGTATCATTGTGAATATTGTATTATGAGAGAGGAGATTGTGAGAGAAAGAAGAGGATGTTACAGCGAGTGTGTTGTAGGTTGTATCCCTTCATTTTGCTAGATAATAAAAATGAAGGACCTGGAAATTTCTCTGGTGGACATAGCCCACACTAGGTGAACCATGTATATATGTGTCTCTATTGTATTGCGTATCTTCTGTCTTTTATTTCTGCATTTGTTTTATTTTATTTCTCTGCAATCTTATTTTTCTAACAACTGGTATCAAAGTGAAAGGTAACTCGTGGGAAAAGAGGGTTCTTGGTTCGATTGGTAGCAATGGCGGAAGATGAAAAGTTTAGGGTCGATAAATTTAATGACCAATACTACCAGTTATGGAAGATCCAGATGAAATATTATTTATATCAGAAGAATCTATTCCTACCATTGGGCAGAATAGAAAAGAATCTAACGACCATGAAGGATGAAGAATGGGAGGTTCTTGACAAAAAGGCACTAGGAACGATACGACCGAGCCTCACAGCATCGATGGCCTTTAGTATCTCAAAAAAAAAGACAACGAAGGAGTTGATGGATGCATTGGCTAAACTGTATGAAAAACCATCGGTGTACAATAAGGTATTTCTAATGAAGAGATTATTTAATATGAAGATGTCAAAAGGTGGGTTTGTTGCAGATCATTTAAATGAATTTAATATGGTTACTAATCAGCTAAGTTCAGTAAAAGTAGACTTTGATGATGAGATCAAGGCTCTTCTAATCTTCTACTCATTGCCAGAAAGATGGAATGGCTTGATCATGGTTGTAAGTAACTATGTCTCTGGTTCAAACACTCTAAAATTTGATGATGTTGTTGATGTTATCCTTAGCGAGGAAGTGCGAAAAAAAAGAACATGTGAGACATCGAGTAATTCTTTGAACATGGAGAACATGGGAAGACAAAACGATAGAGGAAAGGGATCAGGGAACTACAAGGTTTCTAAGAAGAGAAGATCCAAATCCAGATTGGGAAAGATAGCGTGATGGAATTGTGGGAAGAAATGACATCTAAAGAAAGACTGCAGAGCTCCAAAGAAACAAATAGAGGGACAACAAGAGAAAAAACAAGAAGCAAATGTAACATGTGATGTGTTACAAGATTCTTTGATTCTTTCTGTAGATAATATTTATGAGTCTTGGATAGTAGATTCAGGGGTTTCGTTTCATTCCACACCCCATTGGAAACATTTTCTAGATTATGTTCAAGGTAATTTTGGACAATTTCATTTGGGTGATGATGCACCATGAAAAATTGTTGGAATGGGTAAGGTACAAATAAAGAAAAAGAATGGAAACCAATGGATGTTGAAAGAGGTAACACATTTTCTAAATCTAAGGAAAAATCTGATTTCAACAGGGCAGTTGGAAAGTGAAGGTTGTATATCCATATTTACAGATAAGTCGTGGAAGTTCGTCAAAGGATCATTGATGATAGAAAAATGAGAGAATGTAGGTACATTGTATTTATGTGCTGGTAATATTGATTCTTCTATCTCTTTAGCTTCTACAGGAGTGGATACAACACTTTGGCATCATCATAGGCTTGGAAACATGAGTGAAAAGGGGATGGAAATAATTCACAAAAGGAATTTGTTTCCATATCTTAAACAAATTGATTTGGATTTTTGTGAGCATTGTGTTTATGGAAAACATAAGACAGTCAGATTTCTCATAATCAAAAAAGAAAAGAGTGAAATTTTAGAGCTTGTGCATACAAATGTATGGGGACCAACTCAGGTATAATCTCTTAGTGGCTCTCGTTATTATGTTACATTTATTGATGATGGAACTAGAAAAACATGGGTTCATTACATTTGACAAAAATATGATGTTTTTGATACTTTTAAGAATTGGAAAGCTTTGGTTGAGAATGAGACATGAAAAACGTTGAAGTGTCTCAAATCAGACAATTGAGGTGAATATTGCAGCAATGATTTTGATGATTAGTGTTCATACCATAGAATTTGTAGAGAGAAAATAGTTCTAGGAACACGACAAGAAAATGGTGTGTCGGAAAGGATGAACAAGACAATCATGGAGCGTGCAAGGAGTATGAGATTGCATGTTGGGTTTCCCTTACAGTTTTGGGTAGGTGCTATAAATATTATTGTTTACTTAATAAACATAGGACCTTTAAGCTCTTTGGATGGTGGAATTTCAGAGAAGGCATGGACAGGTAAAAAGGTAAACTATTCATTTTTGAAGACTTTCACTTGTAAAGAATTTGTCCATATTGATAAAGAAAATAGAACAAAGATTGAAGCAAAATACAAGAAGTGTACTTTTATTGGATACAATATTAATGTTTTTTTTATCACTCATGCGATTATGAAAATCACAAAATTATTAGAAGTAGATATGTCATATTCAATGAGAAGTTCATGTGCAAATATCAATTGTAGGGAAAGAAACATGAAAAAAAAAATAGAATACACGGTGCTTGATGAAATCACTGAAAAAGAAATTCCAAAGGTACCAGAAAATCAAAATGTTCAACAAAAGGAGCAACAGGTACCTCAAACTCTTGCAAGTATTGTTAGAAGAACTACTAGGTTAAGTACACCCCCTAAATGATACTCTCCTTCATTGTATCATTTATTGTTGATTGATTGATGAACCAGAAAGTTGTGAAGAGGAAATGCAGGTAGACATTAAAAGGAAGTGGGAGAAAGGCATGAAAGATGAAATGGATTCCTTGGTAAATAACCAGAATTGTGACTTGGTTCAGTTTCATTTAGGAAAAAGAGCATTGCAGAATAAATGGGTTTACAGGTTGAAGGAAGAAGATAAAGGAAAAAATCAGTACAAGGCTAGACTTGTTGTAAAGAGGTTTTCACAAAAGAAAGGTATAGATTTTTATGAAATATTTTCTCTTGTTGTTAAAATGACTTCAATTAGGACTATTTTAACTCTTGTGGCAGTAGAAGATTTTCATCTTGAACAATTAGATGTAAAAAAAACTTTTTTCCATGGGGATTTAGAGAAAGAGATTTATATGTAGTAGCCACAGGGGTATGAGGTCAAAGAAAAGGAAAATTTGATACGCAGGTTGAAGAAGAGCTTGTATGGCCTAAAGAAAGCTCCAAGGAAGTGGCATTTGAAGTTTGACAGGCTTATGACGGAACAAGGTTATAGTAGATGTCATTTTCATCACTGTGTTTATTTTAAAAGGCTAGAAAATGGAAGCTATATTATCTTTCTATTATATGTATATGACATGCTTGTTGCAGTGTGTAATATGAAGGATATAGATTTTCTCAAGAAGAAATTAGCTAATTCATTTGTGATGAAGGATTTGGGTGTTGCAAAGAAAATCCTTGGTATGAGAATAACAAGAGACATGAACAATTACAAATTGACATTGTTTTAGGGTGAGTACATAGAAAAGGTGTTGGAGAGGTTTAGAATGTAGAATGCAAAACCGGTTAGTACACCTTTGGCCAGCCATTTCAAATTGACCAAATAAATGTGTACTAAGACACAACAGGAGATATAATAGATGTCTAGGGTATCTTATTCATCAACAGTTGGTAACTTGATGTATGTGATGATTTGCACAATACCAGATATTGTACATGTAGTGGAAATTGTGAGAAGGTATATGAAAAATCTAGATAAAGAACATTGGGAGGCAGTAAAGTGGATTATCAGGTATTTTAGAGGTAGTTCTACTCATGCATTATGTTTTAGAGGTTCAGACATTGTTCGACATGGATATGTTGATTCATATATGGAAGGTGATAAAGATAACAAGAGAGAACCACATTGTATGTTTTTACTATATGTGTAACAATAGTAAGTTGAATTTCAAAACTACAAAAGGTTGTTGCACTTTCAACAACAAAAGAAAAGTATGTTGTTGCTACAGAGGCCAGTAAAGAAATGATTTGGTTAGAGAGGTTTATGGAGGAATTGAGAAATAAGAAGGAGAATAACAGGTTGTACTTTGACAGCGAGAGTGTCATTCATCTTGCAAAGAAATAATCCCTCCATTCGAAGGCTAAGAATATACAGCTTAGGTACCACTTCATACAATTCATCTTAGAAGATGGACATTTGAAGTTGGAAAAGATACATACTAGCCAGAATCTTGCAGACATGTTAACAAAGGGAGTAACCAAGGAGAAACTAAGTTCCTTCTCAGTTTCAGTTTGTCTTCAAGCATGAAGGTGAAGATGAGAAATTTTCTAGTTCCAAGGTGGATCATAGTCCAACAGGTACAATAGCAGTGGAGTTGTTGTGATCAGCCTCCAAGTGGGAGATTGTTGGTTGTGGAGCCTGATTATCTTCCTCATTTAGAGGTATTTGTTTTCAACCATTTTTATACCCCATGAATAATGTACACCTCTCCACATGGGGGGTTGTAGGGGGGATTTCCCCCCGTGCGGAGTTTGGGGGCGAAGCCCTTGAAGGAAAAATTTCCTTGTAAATGTATATTGTAATTTCATAGTAAATATGGACCATTCATTATAAGGTCACAGGTCTGATGGTAGAAGTTATGTTAGGATCTTTTTCCCTAGAAGGAAACCCTCTTTTATGAGGGAATTGTATTGCAGCTGTGAATCATTGTGAATATTGTATTATGAGAGAAGAGATTGTGAGAGAAAGAAGAGGAAGTTACAATGGGTGTGTTGTAGGTTGTATCCCTTCATTTTGTTGGATAATAAAAAGGAAGGACTTGGAAATTTCTCTGGTGGACATAACCCACACTGGGTGAACCACATATATCTGTGTTTCTATTGTATTTTGTATCTTCTGTGTTTTATTTCCGCATTTGTTTTATTTTATTCCTATGCAATCCTATTTTGCTAACAACTTTTGTGGAGATGTTGTGAATTCCCTTGCTTTCTAGAAAACATATTTTCACTGGTTGATGACTTATTAGTGGTATTCCAACCTCACTCCTAAACATAAAATTTTTAATAATATTTGGACAAGTGATCTAGCCAAGGCTAGTTCCATGTTTGAAGCTTTTGATTTTAGAGAATTAGTTTATTTGTGCACGAGTAGATTTGAATTGAAGCACATAATGATTCAAGTTATTGCTAAAGGGAGAAACCATGTTCTTCTAACTCCAAATGTACTTAGGAAAAATTTGCAACTCCCCACTCCAAACAAAGTTCTCATATTTCCATATCTTGACTCTTTTTTGGATGGATGAGGTGGCGGAGTAAACTTGTTGAAGGACTTCTTAGCACCATCATCTGCAATGCCAAACGATACAAATAATATATGAATTTGCCTTTTATATGAGCCTTACCGCGAGTTTTCTTCACTTTTCCTAGGGCTTGTGGGACAAGACTATTCATCCTACATTCATAGATAAGTTCTCCATGTGATACACTTTTATGTTCGAGTGAAATAAATATTCGATTGGGAATAAATCATTTCAAATGAATTTTCTTATTGGGTCTCAAATTAATGGACAAAGAGGTTTTCATGACCTCATATTTGGTATTTGGTATGGTGTACCATAATGTATTTCACGCGTTTCCACCAAGGGGTGATGCAGATATTGATAATGACCTTGTTCAATTCCGGTACCTTGTATTATGGAGGTATAAGTCTCCATTCCATTACTACCATGTACAAGATAAAATTTTCAAGGAATTTAGAAACATTCTTATTGAAACACAACCAATGATACTTACACAAGAAGCCTCATATTTTCTCAAAGGAAACAATGTTTATGTATATGGGGAATAATATACCTATATCAAGTTGTAGGAGTTTGAAGGAAATCCTTTCCTTCTTCCCAATTTTGTGTGTGAGATATTTTGTTGTTGAAGTCTCTATACAATATAGGTATTGGTATTATTTCTTTAATAATAAAAGGAAGCGACAATTTATCTCCTTCCCTTTCTTCATTAATGGAATTTCAATTGAAGGTCTAACCCATTTGGCTAAAATTGTTGAATTATTGAATTCATTTCATTTAAAAGAAGTTGAAGCCTTCAAAGGATTTGACCCAAAAGGAATCTTTTCTACCCACTTATCTTCATTGGTTATGGTACTCCTTTTACAAGAATGCAATAAATTACAGAGGGAGTTGGTGATAATCATCTTAACACTAAAAGAGAAATTTCCAACAAAGAGAAACATATTTATAATGATGATTTGGTCACATAGGTCAGTTCAAATACACAGGTTAAAAAGACTAAGTTGAAGAAATAATTGTTGATGTTAGTGGTAGCATTATATAGATACTTCCGCACAAGTCTATGTGTCTAGATGTGTGGAAATCGTTCAAATCCTTCTACTATTGAATTTACATTAATTAAAGGAATTATTAAAATAAATTTCATTTATTAATTAATTATGTAATTTTTTAATCGAGTTATTTGAGGAAAGTGCTAAATGTACTTAGCATGAAATCTTCCCATGAAATCTAAATCTCAAGTGAGATTGTAAATAGATTGTATCTCATGATTATGAAAGCAAGGATAGGATGAAGGGGGACACTTGACACTTGATGTTTGATATCTTGAAAGTAGAGGATTTACATTGGAGAGATTTGGATCATGAAGGACTGTGATTCAATATGTTTGATAGGTGTATAAGAACTTCCATATAGATATTAGGTCAAAGAGAAGAGATAATTGAGGTAGTACATGTGGGTTTCAATCAGAGGAAGCCACAATAGAGTATCGTGTTGCATGATTCTTTCTGTATAGGTTTTTCATGCATGTACATGGGTTTTAGTGGAGACATTCATGTACATATATGGGTTTGTTGAAGCAAAGTTGCATACACCTAGAAAAACATGAAATTATTGTTCGTACAGAAGGTCATACTTTGGTAAGTTTGTCTATAGTTGTATTTCTCTCATTGGGCCATTATCCCTTTTATGGGACCCCGATTTTAGCTTAATAAAATCATTCTCAGCACTACTTTTCCTTCCAGGATTTTTCCAGGGGTGTCTACCCAAAAATATTGGTGTTTATGTGTGTTTGATTTTGGTTTCCTTGTTTATTCTTCTGCTACATGTCTAGTTGATTACTTATTTGTACATTAATTCAATAAGTGATTTATTTGTAATTAATCATCAGGTGTTGAGTAGGAGAAATTTCAACATGGTATCATAATAGGTGCTATAAAGGGAATCCAAATCTCAAATCCATAGTAGATACATAACCAATAGGTAGAAATTGAAGGACGGATTTCTGGAAAACAATTGTATAGAGGTAAAACTTTCTTTTGCAGGTTTATAGGGGTGTATGAGGGTCACAGAAAGCACAGTCACATACATACATGAAAGTCCTTGAAAACAATCACGTATATGTAGGTATTAGTGGGAAAAATCATACATATGTGGGTTATAGTGGTGATATTTGCGTACATACATGGGTTATAGTGGTGACAATCTTGTACAAGTCCGTACGGGTCTATAAAGGGGCAATTTTCTGCACAAGTTATCTCTAGGGAATTATATCATATCTTAGGGATGGAAACAACACCTTTGAGAGTTGAAGACAAATTAGATGGAGCATCCAACTTCCTATATTGGAAAAAAAGGGTAACTTTGGCGTTGAAGGAGTATGACCTTTGGGAGTTAGTGGATAAGGTAGTTACTTTACTAATAGATACGATAGATTTGTATGCTCACAACAAGAAGGAGATAAAAGCAGAGAGGGTCTTCCTGGATTCCATGAAGTATCATCTAATCCCTCACTTGACCAAGAAGAAGAAGGCGAAATATATGGTTGATTCCTTAGAAAGATATTCCAGAACAAGAACATGAATAAGAAGATGGTCTTAAGGAATAAAATCATATCGGTGCAGATGTCTATATATAATAATGTTACCATCTATCTCATGATGATCACATAGGTATGTGATCAAACTATAGCGCATAAGGGAGAAAACAGAGAATTCATAGCTCATGAATGTGGCATTGAATGTTCTTCCCAAGTCTTGTGAACCATTTGTTAAGGGAGTTTATGCTCGAGAAAATATCTCAGATTTGTAGAGACTTTGGGATGATTGCATCCAAGAAGAGACTCAGGAGGATTCTAAGAGTTGCAAGAAGGGAAATAGTGAACATAAATTGGCTCTGGTCAGTAAGACAAGGAAGGGAAAATGAAAGAGTTATAGAAAGAAGGGTAACAATGATGGAGGATCATCACAGCTGAGGAAGAAGGACTTGAGTAAAATCAAGTGTTTCCCATATCATAAGAATGGACATTTTGCATCTCATTGTCCGAAGAAGAAGAACAAGAGTAATGGAAAGATGTAGACAAAAGCATCACCAGAGACATAGCTTGATGAGTTTTCATCAAATTTTGAGAAGGATTACTCACTGGTTTCGTACCCTTCTACCAGCACAATAGCAAGGAGCTCTTGGTTCTTAGACAATGGTGCACCTTGTCATATGACAGAGGCTCGGAAGATATTTAACAGTATGATGGAGAGTGGTGCAGATATTTATGTACAACTTGGTGATGATTCCAAGTATGCAGTGAAGGGAGAGGGAAAAGTTATGTTCCAACTTGAGTCAGGAGGATTGTTAGATCCCCAGGATGTGATTTGCATACTAGGTTTGAAGAAGAATTTGATTTTAGTCTCAGCTACGAAGGATAGGGGTTTTCTCGTTACTTTTCAGAGAGGGTAGGTGCTTGTATGTTCATAGAAATCTATCCCAGACAATGCAGTATTCAATGAGTTTATAGAAGGAACTTTATACAGGTTGTAGGGAAAACTTTTTCAGGCCTTGGTACATGATAGTGATAGCCTATGTGAGTTGTGACATGGGAGTTTGGGACACATACACTACATGGAATTGTTGATTCTAAGGGGAATCGCTATAAGTCCTCCATAGTTTAGGATTGAAAAGCAAGGAGTGTGCATAGGGTGCGCATTTGGAAAGAATTCAAAGGATTCTTTTCCTAGAAGTGAAAGTAGATCCAAAGGGATTTTGGACATTATTTTTTCATATGTGAGTGGGCTGATTTCAATAGAATCATTACAAGGATTGTTATACTATGTGGCATTTATTGACGATTTCTCCAAGAGACCCTGGATATTCTTTATGAAGGCCAGGGATGAGTTCTATAGTCAGTTCAGAGATTTTTGAGCTCAAGTAGAGAACCATATAGGTAAGAAGATGAAGGTCTTGAGGTTAGATAATGGGGGAGGGTACACCTCCAATGAAAGGATTTTTTCAAGGAAGAAGGGATCAAGAGGGAGATGAGAGTCTTGTACAACCCTTAGTAGAATGGGGTTGCAGAGAGAAAGAATCGGTCCATCATTGGTTTTGTTAGGGTTATAATACATGAACAGGGGTTGCCTATGTTCTTGTGGGGAGAGGAATGTAATATGACAATGTATGTGCATAACAAGAGTCCTCACAAGATATTGGGGGACAAGACTCTGGAGGAGGCATTCATAGGAGTGAAGCCGAAGATTGGTCATTTGAGGATATTTGGTTTTCCAATTTACATCCATGTTCCTGTGGAGAAGAGGACGAAGATGGAGCTTTCAGAACAAAAAGGTATATTTGTATGGTAAGGTAAGACCTCAAAGGATTATAGGATCTTCATTCCATCATAGAGGAAGATAGATGTAAGAATATATGTTAACCTCGAAGGGAACTTGACATTTAGGAGTACTCAAGAGTCATCATCATTGACAGAGGATGAGGAGAAATAGGCTCTAAAGGATGATAATCAATAAAAAATTTAGACTTTAAGTGGAGAGGAGGAGTTATCCCCTTCCAATATTGTGATGAGACCCAGATGGCTATTGTAGACATTGAAGGATGTTGGTGAGGCTCCTAGGAGTGCGTTTAGAAAGTGTAGGCCTCCAAAGAAGTTTTTGAACTATATGTCCCTTATGAGTATCATCATTGACGTTGAGACATCCATTTTTTAGGAAGAAATACACCGACATGTATGGTGTGATGCCATGATAGAGGAGTACACCTCTATTATGATGAATGATGTTTGGGACATAGTGCCGAGACTGGAGGGGAAGTTAGTTGTGAGTTCTGGGTGGCTCTACAAGATCAAGAATGTTGCAGATGGTAGCATAGAGAAGTTCAAGGCAAGGTTTGTGGCGAGAGGGTTCTCCCAGAAGAAGGAGTGGACTACAAGGAGACATTTTGTCTAGTCACCGAGCATTATTCTATTCAAGTTATTATTTATATAGCTTTAGTTATGAGGTGAAGGATACATTAGATGGATGTGAAAACAACATTACTCAATGGGATCATTGAGTAGGAAGTACTCATATATCAACCTCAGGGCTTTGAGGTACATGGGATGGAGTCTCATGTGTGTAGGCTTAAGAAAGCCTTGTACAGAATCAAACAAGCACCCAGGGCATGGTATTCCTAGATCGACAGATACTTGCAGAGAATGTGGTTTACCAAGAGTGAGGTAGATCCTAACTTTTACTTCACACTTTTTGGGTTGGATCCACTCATCTTGTTTCTGTACATTGACGATTTATTTCTCACAGGTGCAAATGAGTTTATTGTAGGGTGAAAAATATATTTACCTAGTGAGTTTAAGATGTAGGACATTGGCTTGATGCATTGTTTCTTGGGGTTAGAGGTATGGAAAGTATCATGAGAGATATTCCTTGGACAAGGGAAGTATGTAGTAAATATATTTAGGATATTTAGGATGGAGGACTGTAAGGCAATGGCTATGCCTATGGTTACCAATCTGAAGAAGATTGACACTTAAGATTCAGAGTTGGTGGATCCCAGGATATACGAGCAACTGATAGGGTCCTTAATGTATTTGGTCAACACCAGGACATATATTTGTTTTGTTGTGAACACATTGAGTCATTTCATGGTGGAGTCAAGGTAGCAGTGAAACATGTTTCCGGGTACTTGAGATGTATAATGTATTTTGGATTGATATACATTGGAGGATATGGAATGGAGCTACAAGGATATATAGACTTAAATTTGGAAGTAAGTGTAATAGACAAAAAGAGCACCTCGGGATGCTGCTTCAGCTTGGGGTCAATAATGAATACTTAGTTCAGAAGGAAGCAGACTTATGTAGCACTCAATTTAGTAGAGCCAAAGTGTATGACAGTGAGTATGGATAGTTGTGAATCCATTTGGCTTCACAAATTTCTTACAAGTTCATTTGATCAAGAGTTGGAGCCTACGATGATGTATTGTGATAATCAGAGTTGTATCAAACTCTATGAGAATCTAGTATGCCATGATAGGTCCAATTGTATTTAGATTAAATATCACTTCATTTGGGATAGGATCTAGAAGGGAGCAGTGAAGCTTCAATATATTTCCACAAATGAGTAGGCTACAGATATTATGACCAAGCCCTTGAAGAAAATGAAGCTTTTGTTTTTCAGATATAGACTTGGAGTGGTGCATAATACCTTCCTCACTAAGAAGGAGTGTTAATGTTAGTTGTAGCATCAAACATGTATTTTCACATAGGTCTATGTGTCTAGACATGTGGAAACTATCCAAAGCCTTTTACTCTTGAATTTACTTTAATTAAAGGAATTATTAAAGTAAATTTGTTTTATTAATTACTTATGTAATTAGTTAATTGCATTTTGAGGAAATTTCTAAAAGTACTTAGCATGCAATATTCTCATGCAATCTAAATATCAAGTAATATTAGAAACAAATTGTATCTCACGATTATAAAAGCAAGGCTAGGGTGAAGGAGGACACTTGACACTTGATACTTGAGATTCTTGAGAGTAGAGGATTTACTTTCGAGAGGTTTGGATCACGAAGGATAGTGATTTGAGATATTGGATAGGTGGAGAAGGACTTCCATCTAGAGATCAGGTTAATGAGAAGATAGAACAAAGGTAGCGCAAGTGGGTTTTAGTCATAGGAATCCACATGAGAGTGTTGCATTGTATGTGTTTTTTTGTACAGGTTTTCCTTACGTGTACATGGGTTTTAGTGGAGATATTCATGTACATATGTGGGTTTGTTGAAGAAAATTCACATACACTCAAAAAGCATGTAATTCTATTTCATACAGTAGGTCATACTTTTCCAGGTTTCTCTATAGTTGTATTTCTCTCAGTGGGTTACTATCCCTGTTACGGAAGCCCTAATTTTAGCATAATAAAATCATTCTCATCACTAGTTTTACCTCAGGGGTTTTTCCAGGGTTTCTACACAAAAACATTAGTGTTTATGTGTGTTTGATTTTTGTTTCCTTGTTTATTCTTCCATTACATGCCTAGTTGATTATTCAACTTACTTTAATTCAATAAGTGATTTATTTGGAATTAATAGTCGGGTGTTGAGTAGGAGAAATTTCAAGAATAATATAAACAAGTCAGATAGAAACAGAGGGAAAAACTATGACTAGTGCTCATATTGATACTACCCCCCTCCTCCTAACATTTCCTCCTCCACCCAAAGAATGCAAGAGCTTAATGCAATTAAATGAGAGAATGTGAAGGATTTGCGAGAGGAGGTAATGTAAGTGACCCCACTTATTTTAATATGGATAAAGAACACATTATTGGACATACAAAAAGAAAAAGGAGCACTAGCAACAAAAGTGCTCAAAGCTCTGAAGATGGAGGAGGTAATCTAGTCAAGATGGAAATTGGTAATGAAAACCAAGTGCCTGAATGGGTAGTAATGCAAATCACTAAAATTCAATAGATAGCAGAGGAGTTGGACCATGAGGGACTAACAATTTTTCAAGAACATTGTTTGACCTTGCACAATACTAATTATAATAAAGAGGCTAGAAAATTGCAAATAGAGAAAATTCATGTTACGAATAAGAAATTTATAGAGAAATGGAGTTCACAGGTGGATGTTTCTAAAGTGGGACCCTCTAGAATTATCAAGCTACATTTGACCACTGGATATTCTTTGGATCATCCCATTATAGAATAAGAATTGGACAATATTAGATGAAAAAATAGGATAAGTGAGTTGGAGCATGCTTTGAGTCCTAGACCACTATTTGTTGAACCATTATCTATTATGGTTCGAGAAATAGTTCCACAAGACTCACTAGGTACATCCTCTAAAGTAAAAAAGGATGCCAAATTATTAATTGGTATTAGAATGTATGTTATAGAGAATATAGAAAAGCAACTCAATACAATTTTGGAGGCATGGGATGTAGGCACCAATTTAAGGAATTTTTCACAAAGGATTTCATCTCTTACAAACTTCAACCAACAAGATTTGGACAATGACAAGTATTTTTATAAAAAATTCTCTGAGTACATTTTTAGAACGAGTGTCATATATGAATAATTTCAAAAGGAAGCAACAAGATTTACCTTAAAAGAATATAATGAAACAAATAAAAGTTGGTTGGTTGGAAAGGATAGAAGTCTTTCAAGAATTAATTGCAACTTGTAAAAGGATGGAGGGAAAAAGAAGTGACTCATTTTTAAAGTCACTTGATATAGTTAAATAACTTGCTGACTCACTCATGATTAGAGAATCCACATTATTAACCAAGGAACAAATGGAGTCTAAGGTAAACATACTCAAGATTTCATGGGGTAGTAAGTTTGGCAATCATAGTAACTTACCATAAGATAAAATTAAATGATGGTTGGTTAATGTTGTTAATGATAATGAGGATCACTTGGAATCAATACAAGAATTACACTCCGAGTGCAAGGAAATAGAGGATGAGATATTTTCTCTTCGTGTTAAGCATGATAGAACAGTTCCACAATTAAAATATTATATTGAAAATCGGCTCAAGTATTCACTGAACAAAATAAATAATCCTCCATAACTACCAAGAAGAAGTTGCATCGCCAAGGGCCAAGTTCGAGCTATATTTATGAAGGTTTTACAAAGATGCGAAAATAGGAATCCGTCTATCAAATTCTATTTTCATTTTTATGAGTACACTTTTTTAAAGCATCTCCCTTCTTTCATCTCAATATGTGATCATCCATATTTATGTATTTATTGCTTACCTATAAAACGTATCCCTAATTGTTTTTCTCTTTTCTTCCAAGTTATCTTTGCTAGTATATATTTTTCATGGGAATCCCATACTAGTCCAATAGGACTAACACATTTCATTTTATTTTTTAAGTATCATGAACATTATGATGTGTTGTTTTTCCACGCATTTTATTTGAAATTGGACAACCAATGTGCAATATTCTTTTAAAGATTTTCACAAAGAGCTATGTGTGGAGCTCATCATTTTTGTAGTTATTAATTTAAGTTATTATTTTTTTATTGTTCTACCACCTGTTCCACTCTCAGGCATCGATGATATGAATGCATGAATCTATTTTTCTGAATAAGTGAATCTATAATCTGAGCAAGAAATAGGAGAACCACCTTTATAAAAACGAAGAGGATATCTTAATAATTTTACAAGAATACCCTATGAGGTTGAATCTTCTCCTTAACAGGAAAAGAGACCTGCTATTGTCTTCCATCTATCTCTAGCATTGCAGAACCATTGAAACTATGCTGCAATGGAATGATTTTTTCACCTAAACCAATTATCTAGTTAGACGACCCTTGGAGGACTATCAATAATCATCTTTGGCACTGTATCACTGCTCTATTTCAATGAAGAGATATTATTATTGAAAATAACTTGAACACATGATTAAGAATGCCAAAATTTTCCTAAATCCATAGTTTAGTTTGCTTCATTGTTTCCATTTCAAAGAAAATTAAAACTTGGATGAGAGAGTTGATGTATTTGATCTTGCTGGAGTTCCAAGTCTTATGAATCTCTGGTGACGTACCCTTGTATGGATATCATCTCTTCCATCTATTAGAGAAGAGAGATCCACCTCAAAGAAACCAACAAGATTAAATGAGGGAACTGTAGGCATTGCTCTTACTATTCTCCAATTCTTGCATAAGTGTCATCAAACACCAAACATTGATGCAAATAGCTTTCTAAAAATAATAGAGATTGTAATTCCATAACCTAAATGTTTGGCCATGATCCATAGTTGAAGCTCCATAAATTGCATATTTTAGATTGATAGTCATTACGATGATTGAATTAACTTCGCTCATATGATATTCATCCAAAACTTATCAAGGTGAATTATAACTTACTTGCAAGATCCATGGCCCATGTCATCGGTTGGAGTACCATAGCCACCGCCACTAGAGTATATGCCATGCCATAACTTGGAATGCTTGTTCTTGAATCAAGGCCGGGATAGTTAGGCATTGAGGGAGTTGGAGGATAAGGACAATTATATTCATGGTTTTGTGGCCAACATATGGTTCATTGGGAACTTGCAATCATGTGCAATGTGAGATCCCCTTAGATTCGTGTTTTGAACACTAACCATGTGCGTCAAAGGGACCTCGGCCATTTACACATAGGTGTAATAATTATATGTGTTATAGAATCACTATTTTGACTCTTTCCATGAAGAAACAATCTTGCAAAATAATTCTATCAAATCATTTACGAAATTTGGAAAATACTAAGTTGAAGACATTCTTTGGTTTGTTTTTCTTGTGCTTTTGATTTTACCATTTTTCACTAATATTATGTCTCATGTTAATGCCCATTGAAGATGATTTCATTTAAATACTTTTCAAGCTCCATATTGTCATTGATTAAATGGGATTTTATATGCACAATCCATTAAACTCTTGAGTGGGATAGGAGGACTTCTCTTATCCATGGAGACATAAGACAATATCATATAAGGTCACTAAAGGTTTATTGCAAGTGTTTACAACATAACATAAAACAATAAGCAATAAAATTACATCGAACAACGACTCTTTGGAGCACAAAGTTGAGGCACTTAGGATTTGAATTAAGGGACTTTAATCATAATTTATCAAAATTTCGATAGGAGTTGGGAAAACTGTTAACACAACGAGTCATAGATTTCACAAAGGAAAGATACACTTGTGTTTTGAAACCTGAATGTTAGGCTCCATCCTAATCATGCTGACTCTTTTTCACCAAAGCACTTTGCTAATTAGATTCATAGACCACCATTTGTGTTATAACATTGAGACACTTTTTCCATGTGCATGTTTTAATCTTTCACTGTATTTGAGGGAAACTTCTATTTTTTAAATTATTCAAGCTAGCACTACCAGTGGATGTTCCCAAATTAGGTGTTTGGATTTATCTAATAGTGTTGTCAACTTATTAATATTTTTTTTATTTTTAAATTGTAGGTTTTATTACATCATAAGGCATTTTCTTTGTGGATTCTATGTCCTTTAATGGGATGTTTGTTACACCCTGTCTGTTAATCTCGTTATATGACCATTAGGGTCTTGTCCATCATACATTCCTATTAGAACTGTGTTGAAACCCTTTGTCCCATATGCTCATTGAAGAGATTGATATCTTGAGAAACTTCTCATCTCTAAATATCAAACCCTCATCGATTCTAGTCTTTGGTGACATGGTGTACAATTATGACATCTTGCAATAACTCGAAACATATAATTTATTTGTGATGGAGAGAGCAATGATCGGGGCCTCCACAAGGGGAATATTGGGGGATTTCACATACATATGTCTACATTTGTTGGACATAGTGAATATGAAGCTTTATATGAGTGGGGCATTGTAGCACTATGAAGACCTAGAAGTTGTGGTGGTGATGGATAAATTATTGAAGGAAGCCAAGATTAGTGACCTTTACAATGGAGTGTTGATGGTGCTCATGGGATCAATAATATCCTTTGTTGTATACTTTAACACATGTGTATTTTCCAAAACATTTCTCATTTCCAAAACCATGTTGCTTTAGATATCATCCCTAGAAATTTCTTTAGTTCTAGGGGCATTGGGAAATGAGGTCCCTTTTTCCATCATGGTAACCAAGTAATTAATCACTCATTATGTGTAGGTGGGTACCTCTAGCCATTTTTGGCAAGTGTTGTTAGACACGTAAGAGCATGAAGGTATATAGGGTTTGTACACTGGGTATTTCGCCTCAATTCTGAGAACCTTGCTCATCAATGGGTTCAACTTTTCTTCTTTCTAATACTTGAATGTCGTTGTGCTAAGAAAAATGAAGAATCGCCATTTGCAGCCATTGTAAAGCATTTGTTGTGTGTCTTGTGTATGAGGAACTTTTTGTTGGGTTTTTTGTGAGTGTTTCCCAGCTTTATGTCATATTCTCACTCTTTTGTTTTCCTTTTGTGGAGTTGTTCTTGAGTTTAAGTCACGTGCAACCTTTCCTTTTCCCTATACAATTGTCCCTCTCTCATTCTCAAGCACATAAATCTAAATTTCTAGTAAAAGTTTGATTTTCTAACTTTTTCCCTTTCCTTTGCACTTATTGAATGAAACAAAATGATGAACTTACACAAATATTCCAATGACATATTACTTGTGCATATTTTTTTTAAAAAACTTATATTATAATCTTTGTAGATACATTGTTTGTACTTTAGTTGTCCTTTTCTTTTTCTATCTGTAACCATAGTCACCTTATACATTATAACACTCCACAAAATTCTTATAAGTATCACTCACTCAAGCCTTATGCATTATAACACTTGACAAGATTCCTATAAGCATCAATGAAGGCCCTCTCACTCAAGCCTTCCGAAATTCCTTACAACTATGAGTAACCAAGGCAACGATGTTTTGGATGTTGTGTAATGTTTTTTCATTAGTTTAACATAATATTATTTATGTATTTATTTAATAGTTGTTTTCAGAGTTTTTTCTATATCCTTATATGTGTTCACTCTATTATTGATTCATAAACCATCATACTCACTTGTCTCTACTCTCATATAAAACCTCAAAACCTTATTTCTCTGAGTCTATTGGAAAAGCAAGATCTCAAGCAATTTATATTTAAATACATTTGACAATAGTAAGGAATGTAAATTCTGAAATTATGTCACAAAGAAAGATGTACTTACATGCAAGTGCAAGGTAAACTGCAATATATAAAAGTGTATACGCATGTGAAGATGGCATCCCTGGATCTGCCCTTATACCAACTGCTGAACACGGGCGTCTCTGGTTGAGCAACACTTTCAAAGCTTTTGAAATCCAGGCACTGGCGGCTATGCCCATGACAGCCCAAGTGACCTGTGGATTGTTTCTCCCACCTATCGTACCAATTGCAATTATCAAGTAAACCCACCTCAGCTGCAACCAGATATGAACATTGTCATTAAAATGCAAAGATAAACACGAAGGCTCGAAGCTTAAACTGCTCATGTGCATAAAAACATAATTATGCACAGACATGCAGTTTACAGCTCAGAAGTTTAAAAAAGGAAAATTTGTTTTCAAGGGCAGAAATTCATCAGATTTACTAAGATTTTAGATAATTAAATCCTTCAAAGGAGTAAAACTCTCCTCCAGGTTTAAACTTCTACTTAAATTTTGTATGTTCAATTTTTTTTTTAATGGTTTAGAGAGATTTGATTTCTCTCTGCTCTTGATTTGTCTAACTGAAATTTCATCCTTCTTCACACTTAATAATATCAAGAATTAAAATAATCTAAACTGATAGCACAGCACAGAGAAAGCAAAACCAGAGCTATTAAACACAACACAAAAAGAGATAAAAACTACTGTATGAAGTACACGGAGATAAAAAATATTATATAAATAAGCCTTTCAAAACAAAGACGAGCGCAAAAAGTGATCAAAATCTAATGTATGAAGGACAGAGAGAGATAAAAACTATTCCCCCACCCAGCCTGGCTTCTCTGATATACATGAAAACTAAAACTAAGAACAATTTTTCCAAAAAAATCAACCGAGTGTAAGAAAAATGTAGAAGGGTGGTAAGAGCATTAACTTTTGCATTCAGATAATGAAAAATTGCTAGTGAGATTGCTGTCTCATCGATGGATGTCCCAGTTATAATCTCAGGTTCTTCTGCAGCCCTAAATGAGTTTCCTCCCCTCATGCTGTTTGCAGCGCTATTTCTTTTGCTAACTCCAGTCATCAGTGCTGAAGGAGATGGATATTTGATAGAATATCTATGACTGTAAAGAACTGGTGTCTCATCACTGGATGTCCCATTTTTAGTCACAGGTTCGTCTGCAGCCCTGAATGACTTTTCTCCCCTCATGCTCTTTGCAACGCTATTTCTTCTGCTAACTCCAGTCATCAGTGTGGAAGGAGATGGATATTTGATAGAATATCTATGACCGTAAAGAACTGGATGAAGTGGGTTATTAATATAGCATTTTACAGAGTTAGTTAATTGTCATTGAATGTGAGGTAAGAAACGCTGCTGATTTGACTCTCATTAATGAAGATGCAGCCACGGAACACATGCTGGCCTGTTGTTGAATATGTTCAGCACCCTCGATTTTTTTTATGACTTTGATTTGAATTTGAAAGTCTTGCAAAAATTCTTTGTTACCTTAAAAAAAATTCCAAAATGGTTACATAAATCGTGTGCAGTGATCAAGTGTATCAGCTTGATATTTTAGTGTATAGGTTAAGATATATATAATTGGATTTGAACTTTGAATTCTTTTATACTTCTGATTCTCAGATATCAAAAGTCTGTTTTCTTTTTCTGGGCCATTGAGAAGGTTGTGGCATTGTCACCATCATCTTTATTCAATTCTTCTGCAAATCTGCAAATAGTACTTGCACAATCAATCACTGCAATTAATGAATATCCCATTATAGTACTCAATGAACAAATTAAATTATATATTCCAACATATATAATATTCATAAACTTATAAGATATTCATAAACCTAAACATAATAATATATATTTTAATATATATAACATTCATAAACAATTCCTACTATATGTATTTAAATATATACAATATTTATAAATAACTCCAACCATATGTATTCAAATATATACATACAGCATTCATAGGTCCCACAAAGTATATCTCAACACCCCATTCATGATCCTATTACTGAATGTTCAATAATGGAGTGGGTTAATTAGAAAGCAATCTTTCTTCTTGAGTTATTTTTTCGACAGGTTTTTCAACGATGCGGTTTTAAATTTCTAATCAATTCAGAAGTTTAATCAATTTTCTGAGCATCTGGGTTGATTTAAAATAGGAAAAACTCCTGAAGTAAGGTTTTGAAATGCATTCCAATTTAATTCATATAAAATTCAAGCTACTCTTGAAAATCCGACCCAATTCAAACCCATTTTTTTAGCTGAAAAAAAAGAAAATTGCTCCCTGGTTAACTCACTCCCTCTCATTAATTGTATCAGTTATGCGACACGGTAATAGCAAAGGCAAAGCATTCAGTGACAGACAAAAAAGCCAGAGCACTCGGTGACAGAGAAAAAAAGAGCACGCATTTAGTATCATTAAACAGAACTGTAACAACCTGACTACGACATGGACAGTTCATTTGTTTATCCGTTTTAACTAAAACGTTTTCTTTTGATCCACTCCTTAATTTGGTAGACAAAAATTTAAATGGTATGGTTCGGATTTATGAGTGGGATAATTTTGAGTTGACTGTTAGATAATTTAGATATATTTTAATGTTTCAAGAAGCTAAAGTTTTGAATTTTTTTCAATTATTGAAAGTTTACAATTCAAAATTTAACTTATGAGATCTATGAAATTAGTACAAATTTAATCAAAATCATAAGAAGGAGTTGACAAAAGCCTAAAAGTGCGGACTTTATCTTCGTCCTCACTAAATTTGTCAAAGTTGACTGTACGGAGAGCGCAGTTTCACGAATGAGATACGAGTTGCAAACAGTGACAGGGGGACAACATAGGCAGGACAGATTTGTCAAGCAGGTCACATATACCAAAAAGGTTTGGTGAGCAATAAGTATATTGCTCCCTACTTCCCTTACTCCATAAGGGAAAATTAATGTTCTACGTGCATACCTCAGTATGAATGGGGACAACATGGCAGGGCAGGTTTTTCAAGCAAAGCACATATACCAAAAAGGCTTTCACATGGTTTATTATGGTGAGCAATAAGTATTAATGTTCTACGTGTATACCTCATATTACAATGGGGAACATGGCATGGCATATTTATCAAGCAAAGCACATATACCAAAAAGGTTTTCACATGTTTTGGTTTGTTATGGTCATTAATGAGTATTAATGCTCTATGTACCAAAAAGGTTTTCACATGTTTTGGTTTATTATACTCATTAATGAGTATTAATGTTCTATGTACCAAAAAGGCTTTCACATGGTTTACCAAAAAGGTTTTCACATGTTTTGGTTTGTTATGGTCATTAATGAGTATTAATGTTCTATGTACCAAAAAGGTTTTCACATGGTTTGGTTTGTTATTAATGTTCTATGTGCGTATCTTAGTGTATGTCTAGATTTTAGAATAGAGTATTATGAATTAAATGTTATGTAATGTAACACATTTAATCTCTTTAAGAAACTTTCAAGGGAATGGGGTAGTAAAGTTTTGTTTCCTTTAACAGAATCTTAGTTTGACATCATTATCAATTTTTTTTGGTCAAAGGTTTTCCAACAATTACAATTTTGCTTAAAACTAAGTTTTAGATCAAAAGTTTTTGGGTTTCAATTGACCAAGGTCCATTTCATTGCCACATGGCTCCTTGTCACTAACACAATTTGACGTGGCATTGACACGGTGCATGCCACCTAACCCATTGAGCCCTCTGAATCAATTGCTCAGTCCAATAGATTTAACCACTCTCAGAGTTGAGTAATCTACGGCTCTAATTATTTCAGAATCTCTATTAGCACAATGGTTAACTCCCGCTTTCTTTATCTCCTACAAGGTAATCAAGTGGGACTTGTGGAAACCCGCGACTGAGATTAAGTCTCTCCTTTCTCCAATCAATGGCCTAGATAATCTCTTTGGAGTCTTACCTGAACTCTTCGGAGTGGAACTCCAAACCTTTCGGAGTTGTACTTCAAACTCTCTAGAGTCAACTCCGAAGTAGTCAACTCCATCTCTCGTGGCACCATCGCCATCTGACATTTGAGACCCTCATGTACCCACCACCTAGGCATCTATTATCATGTGTATCTACCACTTGGTACGACACGTGGCATACACATTCCCAAGAAACTCTACCTCGAAGGGGCCAAAACTTTGTGACACATGGCACGATCTTTACTTGACACATGGCACCATTTGCATTGTGGCACATGGGCTAGGGTGGGTCTACACGTCATCACGGGGTATTTTTTTCGATCTTACAGATGTTTATACATGTCCCAAGCACATTGGTTGGGATGGCATCATTTTCCTCATCGCCACTCGCCAAGAATATTGTTAGGCTTCTGCGACATATTTGTTGAGCAGCGGAAGCATAAACTCAACAAGATTAATAACAAGCGAAAATCTAAGAACAACAATCACATAATATACACAATGATTTACGTGGAAAAACTCTTCTAAGGGAAAAAACCATGAGGCAATGCCAATCTATATTCTTATTATTCAAGAAATAATTACAGCCGCTGAATTACATGCTTACAATCTTCCTCACACTCTCATCCCACACACTGCACTACACTACATCGCTTTTTCACACATCTACAGGTATGCTAGATATGTAAGATCTGTTAGACAGTGAAACAAACTAGTTACAACATGATCCACCAATTACACAAAGTTATCATTGTAGTGTGCATGCATGCATATTCCATTGTTAGTTGATATGACGTGTATGCATGATCTGTAGGATCTTTTAATGACTATGGTTGAGTTTTAATTTTGCATGTGTTAATTAACCATTTGAGAAACTTAATGAAAGAATGAGGAAAAGAGAGGAATTATGACAGCCATATACACATATGTAGATCTGAAATGAAGTAATAAACAACAAACCATAACACGAGGATTGATAACGGAGTTCGGCACAACTTTGCCTACGTCTTCGGGCCTTTGTCTCTGTGGGGGAGGCTTCTTTATTTCTATTCAAAAGCACAAAAGTACATCGCAGCAGTGCCAATTGGCTAGAAGACTGATCTGGTCATGTTCTTCCAGATCTCTAGAACCCTGCAAAGAAAACGACACGCAAAACGGACGTCTGGAGCTCCCAAAAATGGCCCACAAGCGTCTGCTCCTCAAAAGCTTCCCTACATAAAAATGGCTTTGGCTTGGCTTCCCTTCAACATAACTCTACTTTTTCTGTCCTTTATGGCCTCAAACAGGTCTGGTTTATATAGATCTGAAGTTGGTTA
>CBVK0100580651.1:154-20190 GCA_900067695.1 Picea abies | reverse complement strand
TAATGACACATTAGACCAAGTAGATCTTAACTAACTCCTAAGTGTCTAAATATCCTAACATGAATCTCATAAAGAACCATGGATTTAGTTTGCGACTGGTGGCTTAAATATAAACGACCTTTGTAGAGAAGCTCTTCATTGTACCAAGAGTACACTGGAGAAACTGGATAATTGTCTTGCAATTGTTGGATCCGTTGAGAAGTTTTGGGGTCTTGTAACCATTCCTGGTGAGCATCTTGGAGCCAATCTAGTACAATGAAGGAGAGGGAAAAAATGGATCCTTATTCTTCTTCGTACTTTCTGAACAGAGCATCAAACACTACATTTTATTTTCCCTTACTATAAATGATCTTAAAATCATAGCCAAATAACATGGTCACCCATTTCTGTTGCTCCTAGGATGAAATCCTCGGTTCTAGGAAATACTTGAGGCTCTGATGGTTGATTTTAATTTGGAAGCATTGCCCCAAGAGATAAGGATGTCAAAGATCCACAACATGCATAATAGCCAACATTTCCTTTTCATAGATTGATTGGAAAAGATTTCTCTCTGAGAGTTGTTTGATAGTGAAGGCCAAGGGTCTACCCTCTTGCATGAGTATTGCACCAATGCCTTTCCCAGAGGCATCACATTTGAGGAAAAAAGTATTTATGAAGTCAGGAAGTGCTAAGAAAAGAGTTGTTCACATGACTTATTTCAATGCTTGAAATGATTGATTAGTTGATGGAGTCCAAGTGAAAGAATTCTTTTTGAGGAGAGGAGTAAGAGGAGCTACAATTTTCCATAATTCTTAACAAACTTGCGATAATATCCTGTTAAACCCAGAAAACCATGCAATATATTGAGAGTTTTTGGGCACAACCAATCCTACATAGCTTCAATTTTCTTAGGATCCACCCTTATACCATCCTTGCCGACAATATGAACCAAGTACTCTGTTATGTACATAAAAATACACATAAATAGGATATTAAATAAATATAACATTTAAATAATTATTAATAATGAAATGGCATGGCTATTGGTTATGGGTACCCCTACGTGGGTATATAAGAGAGTCCTCACTTATCAATTGAAATAATCCATTATTCATTTCTATCAATATATTTATTATTCCAATTTTGTAGCTCTTGGATTATTTATTACAGTGGTATCAGAGCTTTCGTTATGGTCCATCTTCCACCATTAAATTCCCCCCCCCACACTTTTGCCATTAAATTTCCCACTTCCACACTTTTGCCCCTTGTTCCTATCTCGTACCCACTTCCCTCAAATCTCGTAAACCCACTCCCGCCAACCCTCACCTTCCTGACTCAGCACCTGACACACCCCACTACCATAGATCCTATATCCTACCCCGACACACCCCTGCAGACCCACTACAACCCCCTCCTAAACTACCATAACCCATACCAACACACTCCACGCCCTATACACCCCGCTCCCACACCCAATCTCGTGACTGTACAAACCCCCTAGACCCTGTCTCCCACTCCCGTAGACCCCACTCCCATAGATTCCCATCTCGACACACCACCCCCACTCCTGATCCCTGTCCATCCCTCACCCAAATCCCATGACTACATAAACCCCCTAGATCCTGTCCCCCACTCCTGCAGACCCCACTCCGATGGATTCCCACCCTGACACACTACCCCCACTCCCGATTCTTGTCCATCCCTCCCCCAATCCCGTGACTGCAAAAACCCCCCGTAGACCCTCTCTCCCACTCCTGCAGACCCCCACTCCCACAAAATCCCACCCCAACACACTACCCCCACAACCCACACCCCTACCCAATCCCATGACTACGTAGTCACACTCTTTCACAACCCTAAGACCCGACACAAGCCGCAGACCCACATTCTGCCACACCACACTCCACAGACCCTGCCAACCACTTTCGTAGACCACACAACCGTACGATCGTTGTCCCCTCCAATCCGCCTAAATTATCTCACGTGGCTTTTCAAACAAGCCGTACTTTTTCAAAAAGAAACCTTGACATAAAACAATATATATAAAGACTTAAAGACTTTTTATTAAGAGATTGGGTAGTGAAGGGCATCATAATCAGTTAAAATTGCAGGAAAATATTCACCCCTAAATACCAGAAAAATGGAAGAATTAAAAACCCAAATAAAAAAAATAGACCAAGAATGCAAAAATGCCCGACAATTACTCGAAAAAGCATTACAAAAAACTAATTAGGAGTTGCGAGAGGAAATAAAGGTTAGTAATCATGCACTCAGACAATATTTGACTCGTAATCTTAAAGAATAAATTTCAAAGGAAGTCAGAATTGAATTACGAAAAGGCATGGAAGCTCTAAAACAAGATCTTAAAGATGATATTTTTCAAGAACTCAGGGTTAACTTACAATGAGGTTTGGGAAACTTTAAAAGAGAAATAAAAGACGATTTACAACAAAGTCTGGGTCTAATAACACAACATCAGGAGGCAAAGCATGATGAGATTTTAAAATTAAGAAAAGTTCAAGGGCACCAACAAGCCGCCCAATCACAACCAACTGATTCAAGCACATCCAACACATCACCACCACCACCGCCACCGCTTCCCTACAATTAAAATTCCCAACCCATATCACAATATCAACCTTTAATGATTTATCCTCCCAAATCCAAAATTGAACTATCAAATATAACGACGGCAATAACCAATGCGTGGCTTGGTTTAACAAAACTGAATAATATTTCCATATATATATAATATTACAACCGATGAATAAAAGGTTAAATATGGATCCATGTAGCTTGAAGGCACTACATACAATTGGTACCTATGGTGGAAAGGAAGAATCCAGTCATACACTTGGAACTCCTTCAAAAATGATTTTTTTAAAAGATTCTAGGGCATTTTGGAGCAAGAATTCTTCTCAAAACTCACCAGGTTACAACAGAAGGGAAGCATAGATGAATTTACACATCAATGGGAATCCCTTGCCACCCGAGTATTTGGATTATCTGAGAATCAATTACTCTAGTCTTACATAGGTGGTCTCAAGCCACATATCCAAGACGAGTTAAAATTGCATGAGGTCACTACTATTGAAATAACAAGACGCAAGGCAAAAGCAATAGAATAAAATCTAGAAGGACAATCAAGATTCAACAAGTTTTATTCTAGAAGAAACATAAACCAGAACACAAACACATAAAATGACAAATATATACCACCCAACTTACAAGAAGATAATAAAAGAACTCTGGATTACCAAAGAATAAGAGAAGGCAAATGTAAACGTTGTGGAGAAAATGGGACCCAAGACACATGTGTTGCATAGAAGACAATTCAAAAAAATAATACACTTGTCAAGCAGAAAACAACGATGAATCAAACTCCGAAGAATCAATAACTGAAGAAATGGAAAACAACCAAAATGACGTGTCAAATCTCATGGGTACTGACACTCCAAGAATATCATTAGCATCTATCATAGGCATTATCTAACCACAAACGCTCAACTTAAAAGGACACATAAAAAAATATAATGTCACAGTATTAATCGACACAGGAAGTACCCACAACTTTCTCTACATCAATGTTGCAAGGAACCTCAAATTATTTGTATATCTAGTCCCAGACATGAAGGTGATGGTTGCAGATGGTAAGAAAATCGAAAACGTAGGAAAAATTCCATAAGGTTAAACTCCAAATTCAAGATTTCAATTTGGAATCCAAATTTTACACCCTACCCCTGGGAGGAGTAGACGTGGTTTTAGGAGTCCAATGATTGCAAACTATAGGCACAAACTCAATCAATCATCAAGAGAATTTCATCAAATTCAAATGGAAAGGGAAAAATTGTAAATTATATGGTTTTCAACCTCCCCAAATACAAGTGGTATCATCCCAACAGATGGAAAAGATGACCCAGAAAGGAGCAACTGCTTATTTTATCCAATGCCACCAAATGGGAATACAAGAACCAGAACATGACTCCAAAAACTTAGAAATCCAAGATCTAATTCAAAAACACGAGAAGGCATTTCAAGACCTTCCCATGGAGTTACCACCACAAAGAAGATTTGAACATATAATTGAATTTAAACCAGGATCAAGTCCAGTCAAGGTTAGACCATACAGATACCCCCATCATCATAAAATAGAAATAGAAATATTAGTCCAAGACTTGTTAAAATGTGGTGTTATCAAAAAAAGTAAAATCCCATATGCAACCCTAGTTGTATTAGTACAAAATAAAGATGGTTCCTTCAGATTATGAATAGATTATCATAGGCTTAACAAGATAACAATCAAGAATAAATTCCCCTTTCCTTTCATCGACGAAATGTTGGATGAGCTTCATGGAGCCAGATTTTTTTCAAAACTTGATTTGAGATCAAGATATTACTAGATTAGGGTAAGATTAGAAGATGCACCAAAGAATTATTTCCAGACTCACGAAGGACACTACGAATTCAAGGTGATACCCTTTGGGATAACTAATTCCCCTGCTACCTTCCAAGCAACTATGAATGAACTATTTCATCCACACCTATGAAAATATGTCTTAGTCTTCTTTGACGACATTCCGGTGTATAGAAAAACATGGAGGGAACACATCAATAATTTGGGACAAGTATTGTCTATTCTAGAAAAAAATCAATTATATGCAAAAATGTCAAATTGTACATTTGGCAAGGAGGCAGTAGATTATCTCGGTCACATTATATCCAAAAAGGGAGTCAAGGTAGATCCAAATAAAATTAAAGCAAATACAAAATGGCCCATGCCAAAGAGTATATCTAAGTTAAGAGGATTTTTAGGCTTGGCAGGATACTATTGAAGATTCGTCAAAAAATATGCTCATCTAACTACCCCCCTAATAAATATCCTAAAAAAAAACTCCTTCCAATGGAATGAAGAGTCTGAAAAATGTTTTGAAAATTTAAAGAAAATGATGTCCACAACCCCCGTGTTAGTTACACCTGACTTTTAAAAACCCTTCATAGTAGAATGTGATGCTTCATGTTTTGGGATCAGAGTAGTCTTGATGCAAGATGGACACCCAATAACATTTGAAAGAAGGAAAATAAACAAAAAAGAATGCTTACAGTCCACATACAATAAATAAATTCTTGCAATCATGCATGCATTAACCAAATGGCGACAATATCTCTTGGGAAGCAAGTTCTTGATACATACATATCATAATAGCCTACAATATTTGTTACAACAAAAAAAATTGACTACTGAACAAAAAAAATGGATAGAAAAAATTGCCACAATTGATATGAAGATATTACATAAGAGAGGGAAAGATAACATAGTGGTTGATGCCCTCTCACGAAATAATGAAGAAGCACAATTTTTTGTAGTATCAATAGCAATTCCGGAATGGTTGAACAAAATCCGAATTGAATATGCCAAAAACACAGAGACATGTTCCATAATCAATGATTTAACCCAATACCCCAAGTTTGAATGGAATAATGACATCTTATGACCAAGGTACTTCAAGAATCTCATGATTGTCCAACTGCAGGTCACGTCGGATTTTTCAAAACATATTATAATGCTCATCAAACATTCTTTTCGAAAGGGATGAATACAAATATTCAAAAATATGTAGCAGAATGTGACCTTTGCCAAAGAAACAAGAGTGAAAATATGTCAACACCTGAGGTACTCCATCCATTACATATTCCTAACCAAAAATGGGAAGAAATTTCAATGGATTTCATTAAAGGATTACCCATATCAGAAGGAAAAGATAAAATCTTAGTGATAGTAGACAAACTAACCAAGTATGCACATTTTATAGGAGTAAGAAAAATAGACTCCACAAAACAAATCGCCGAAGTCTTCTGTAAAAACATTTGTAAATTACATGGTTTTGCCAAGGTCATCGTCAATGATAGAGATGCCAATTTTAAAGGGAACTTTTGGATGGATTTTTGCAAACAAATCAGGACATCTCTTAATATGAGCTCATATTACCATCCTCAAATGGATGGACAAACATAAATTGTTAACACATGCTTAGAAGCCTACATTTGTTGCTTTGTCACAGATAAGAAAAATAAATGGCTTCAATGGTTTCACCTCGTTGAATGGTGGTATAAATCCACATATCACACATCGGCTAAAATGACACTATTTCAATATCTTTATGGATATCAACCACCATCTTGGAAAGAGTTAGCCATAAATAAAACAAAAGTTGCATCAGTAAAAGATATTTTAGACGAAAGTCAAAAAGTTGTTCAAATACTCAAGGAAAACTTAGCAACGACAAGAAACAAAATGAAGCAACAAGATGATCAACACAAAAAAGAAAGAGAAATTGAAGTTGGAGAATGGGTATTCGTGAGACTTGAACCCTACACACAATTATCTCTTAAACACCAAGGAAAGAATAAATTAGCTTCGAAATTTTATGGACCATATCAAATTAACAAAAAAATTAGTCACGTAGCTTATGGGTTGGAATTACCAGATAAAAGCCATATCCACAATGATTTTCACATATCGTGTCTAAAAAAGGTTGTAGGACAACACTAAAAGGTGCAAACATTGCTCCCTATGTTGGATGAATAAGGAAGAATCATTTTATAGCCAGAAGCCATTATTGCCACTAGAGAAAAAAAAATGCAATCTCGCGTAATCAAGGAATATCTTATTAAATGGAAAAACCTTCCAGAAGAAGATGCAACATGGGAATCAAAACATTTTCACCAATTACACCTGTCGTTACCATTGATTTGAGGAAAAAGCATTTTTAAGGGGAAGGAAATGTTATATACATAAAAATACACATAAATAGGATATTAAATAAATATAACAATTAAATAATAATTAATAAATAATTATTAATAATGAAAAGACATGGATTTTGGTTATGGTCACCCCTGCATGGGTATTTAAGTGAGCCCTCACTTCTCGATTGAAATCATCCATTATTCATTTCTATCAATATATTTATTATTCCAATTTTGTATCTCTTGGATTATTGATTACATACTCCACTTCTGAAGCTCCAAAGGCACATTTGGATTTCTTGAGAAAATATTGGTGCTGAGAGAGTAGACTGAGAACTTGATCCACATGGGTAAGTTGGCCTGCCCAGGTCTTACTATAGATGAGAATATCATCAAAGAAAACTAGGAAAATATGACGAAGAAAAGGACAAAAAAAATGGTTAATGAGACTTTGGAAAGTGGAGGGAGCATTACACAAGCCAAAAGGCATGACCAAGAATTCATAGTGACCCTCACGAGTCCAAAAAGTAGTATTAGGAATATCTTCCTCTTGCATACGTATCTGGTGGTATCCAGAACATAGATTAAGTTTAGTAAAATATTGAGCACCACTTAATTCATCCAAGAGATCGTCAATGAAAGGAATGGGAAATTTGTCTTTGATGGTGAGTTTATTGAGGGCACAAAATTCATGACACATACACCAAGTACCTTGTTTTTTTTAGTACAATGACCACAGGGGAAGAATAGGGGCTGGTACTAGGGAGGATAACACCTTCGTCTAGCAATTCTTGAACAATTTTCTCAATTTAATTATTTTGGGTAAAGGGATGATTGTAAGGGTGAAAATTGGGAGGAAGATTGCTAGGGGTGAGAGGAATGGAATGATCATGAACACCACGAGAAGGAGGAAGCCCCTGGGGAGTGGAAAAAACAACTTGGTGTTTGGAGATGAGAAATTGGAGGTCAGGATGCACCACATGTGTCTCAATTGCTTGAATAGAATGGAGTTGGGAAATAATGTTGGAATGACCGTTTTTTAGGAGATTTTCCATTCGATGAGAACTAATGATATCAGGGGATCCTATTGTGATTCCTTGGAATTTATATTGTTGTCCTTCTTGTTGGAATTGCATGGTTAATTCCTTAAAATCTAGGAGGATGGGACCAAGAGTGTGTAACCATTCTACATCAAGCACAATATCTTAGTTACCACCCATGTCAATATAAAACATATGATATTTCAAGTGGTACAACCCAACTTGGAGATGCACATTTTTACAATGCTCCCCACATTTCATAGAACCACCATTGGAAATCATGATTTGAAATTTGTTGACTACATGTATATAACAATGAGTTCCTTGGGAAATATGATAGTGAATAAAATTATGAGTGATTCCATTGTCAATTAAGATGATGAACTTTAAATTCTTAATGTAGCCAAGAATCTTGAGGGTTTGGGGAGTAGAGAAGCCAGTGAGAGAGTTCAATGAAATGACCAGTTCTACTTCTGGTTGGTTAAAGGGTGGAGTGATATTAGTTGGCTCGAGTAAATTTTCCATAAGGGGGGTATCGAGCTCTTCTTAAAAAACATCCTCAGAGATGGCCATAACCAAATTTTGTTCCTTACACTTGTGCCCCAGAAAATATTTGTCATCACAATTATAAAAAAGACCCTTGAGTTGGCGTTCCACCATTTCATCCTAAGTTAATTTTTGGATCTTGAGGGGAGTGGGAGGAGGGACAGGGTTAATAAGTCAAGTGCGAGGAACAAATGAAGGTTTGCGGGTCTGAGTAGAGACAATTTGTTGGGCTTCCTTATCACGTTGAGTATCTTCCAACCAAGTGTGAGGGCGAGCCATAAGGACCGAGGCCCAGATTTCATCTTTGAGGGCACTGATAAAACATTCCCGGAAGAAGGCATCTAACATGGCCTCTATTATGAAAGCTAACTGTTCAAAGGTAGATATAAAGTCTTTCACTATGCCAGATTGCTTCAACTTGGTCAAATGGCCAAGATAATGGGTGTCAGTGTCAAAGTGGTCATATAGCTCTGCCACAAACTGAGTCCAAGAAACATACCCCTGGCACATATTTCTACGCCATTACCACCATTTCCAACTCTCTGGATCCAAATAGAGGACACCATAATGAAGTTTGGCTAGATCATCAATAATGTCATGCAAGGAGAAATAATGTTCCATTTGATTGACCCAACCAGTGGGATCAAATCTGTAAAATTTGTTCATTTTAACTCGGGAAAGATGGGGGTCACGAGGAAGGGAATTGGAATGAAGGGCCATATTATGGGAAGATTTCTCACCTTTATAGTGGGAATGTTTTTCAAGGGAGGGAGAACCAAGGGACTATTTCAACCATTGTGTGAGGGAGGACAATTCAACCTTAACCTCTACCAATTCACTTGTAACTTTGGCCTCGAAGGTGTCCAAGTGGGAATTATTGGAATCAATTTCGGAGGTCATTGTTTGGATGTCTACCTTGTGTTGTTTGGATTCATATTGCAGGTGAAGGAATTCTTGGTTAAGAGAGGTGGCCATGGGTGGAGGGGAACTGAAGACGGGAAGTGGGACCACAAAAAAAAGAGTAAAAAATGATGTATATGAGTGTGTTTAGAGTGCAAAGAGGAATGCAATGAGATAGGTTTCAAATAAGGGTGTGGGAAGGTAAAAAAAAAGGTTACAAATGATAGGTATCACAAGGATTAGGGAGAAAAGGGGAATCCAATGAGATAGGTCTAAAATAACGGTCCAGGGAGGTAAAAAAAAAGTTAAAAATGATAGGTGTCACAATAATCCAGGTGAAAAGGGGAATCTACTGAGATATGTCTCAAATAAGGGTACTAGTAGGTCCCATTTTTTTTTTGGAAGGGTTTAATGTAGATCTGAATAATACCATAGTATCGAAATGCCCAAATTCTTAACAGAAAAAATGAAATAAATGTATAATAATTTTCGCAACCCGAACGCAGGAGGAAAGGTTGTAGGGAAATATATCTTCTCTGTTCCTTTTCTGTTTGTAATTTTTGCAACTCGAATGTCGGAGGAAAGGTTGCATGGAAATAAATATTCTCTGTTCCTTTTATGTTTGGTTTCCTTCCCAAGGGTTAGGGTTTTCAAGGTGCATACATATAAGGGTTTTCCTTGTGCTATAACTCTTTGATATACATGTGGGGTCCAACAATAGTACTCGACCCAATATCTCAGGGCACTAACTAAGGAGGCTAGACCGCACCCTTAGCCGTACTACTCGACTACCCAAGTACTAGAGATTATCTTCTCAAGTGATGTTATCGGTGATATTATAGCATTCAGGCGGTCGATCAGATGATCTATGGCTAGTTTTAGGATAGCTAGGGGGTCTCCCGATATACCAGAGGTACGTGGAAGCACAAGTCCATATACATGTGTTTTTTGATGCACTACCACTCAAAGGGGTACCAACAAGGGTTATAAGGGTGTCCAACAATGTGAGCTTAAGTACCTCTTGTATTTCCTCTATGTATGATTCCCCAACCACGTATTTATGTGTTGAACGACATATATATGTAGCTTAAAGACGTTGAAACACACCTCTACCCTAGAAAAAAAATGAAGCCTCAAATAGTGCCAAGGAAAGTGCTCTGATACCGCTTGTTAGGCACCATATCTATTATAATATTAGAAGACAAAAATATTGCAGTGAATACCAATGGAATAAAAATGGAGAACATAAATATAGTAGCAGAACAACAGAATATATGGAACCACAACACCAAAATAATACCTTTATTGATAGGAAATAATTTCACTTGCCTATTCGAGGGGGAAACTTCCAACAAAGCATAGCTCTATTACAATAATTCTCAAGAAAAAATCCCTCTCATACCTTCTACTCTTATTTATACTAATTCTATCTTCTAAAGAACATTCTAGAGGAAGATCTCTCTAGAAGCAAAAGCTTCTATTAGGTCTTCTTACATTGACTTGTTCATATTTATTAAATATGATTTATTAACTAGTATTGACCTTTATTACATGGAAATATATTATTCTACCTATATGAGAAGTTAGGGGTTTAGGTCCCTAACAACCACACAAGACGAGCTTCCTTCAACTAGGATTCCAAGCTTGAGGGGTATCTATTCTGCCAAAGTGGCATAGGAATTTCACCCTTCCTTGAACGAGATTGGAATATTGGAGGATGGCTTGTTGAAGAGTTTGATAAACCTGTGCAAGAAAATAAATATTAAAAGAATCTAAAACACAATAATGAGAATGGCACATTCATGCAGTATACACAAGATTTACCCTAGAAACTTAATAAGGAAAACCAACTTAACTGAGAGTTGTACCTCTCTCTCTCATTGTATTAACTTCACAGTTCACAATCAACATTATTATAACCATACTATTCATCGAACCCACTGACCCCATAAATCATAATTAAAAAAAAAACGTATTCATGTGCATCAATGTGAATCCAAACCATTGTACATAAATGGGAAAAGTTTCTCATGTATATAGAAATTAAGGGTGCATATAACTAAAATACATCAATAAAGAGGCTCTAAATGGCCTCTAGAGTCCAAAAATAAGCATAACACTAATTGATAACTATAGTATAAAATATAACCTATACAATCTAATCATATGAGAGAATCATTTGAATTATCATAATTTACATCCTCAACATGACTACACTAAAAAATGGGATTTCAGCTTGATTCCCTTGGCCCTAAATTCACATGTCCAATATTCAGATCCTATGGTAGTGGAGGTAGGTCTAAGTCCATCTAAGATATGTCTTCATTATCAAATGTTGGTGGCTGAGTTTCTATAACCCACTCTGATGAGGATTCAAAATAATACAAAGACTATGCTGCTTTATTTAGGGGTATTTCTCAACAACAAGTTGTGCCTTAATCACAAACCATAAACCATATCATTCAACTATATGATTTCACCATATAGTTGAAATTCAACATAAGGTTGTATTGAACATAAACCATATCATTCAACTATTTTTGTTCCAAATGATTTCACTTTTTTGTGTGTATGTACTAAAAAACACTCCAATTGTGTTCACACCTAGAAGCACTAGATTTCCGACTCAATATCTAAATTGCAAACTTTTGCAAATCAAGGCATTGGATACCAAACTAACCCCACCAATAGGTTCTAATAAGAATTGAAGAAAAAAAATATTCAACAAATGAGTTAGAAACTTTGACTGAACTTTTGCAATGAATAATATGCTTTAAAAACTTTGAAATTTCTCACCTAGTGGATACTTTTATATGATTTATATATCCATAGACATGCTAAAGGTTCCAATACTCATTGAAATGTAGGAGCTTACTATGTATCTCGTCTTGTATCTCAGGATTAGGAACCACGTGTTCAATGCATCTACACAATATTTGTTTTACCTTCCCATTTGCTTCAAAATATTTTGTATAATGGTACCTTCAAAAGACAAAGAATCTTCATCAATTGAGTTTGAAACTCTAGCTAAACTTTTGCAATGAATATAATAACTTAAAAACTTTTAAATTACTTACCTTGGGTTAAAGTAATATCTAACTACATGTAAAGGTTGATGGAGTTGTTTGTTCCATCTATTTCCATAGAGGAAGATACTTATGCCTTTTATCACCATATGTTGTTTTTATTACCTCTTTTGCATCATAAATATAATCCATCGCAAGTTGTCACCATCCATTATGCGCAAGAATTTCACAAGAGGTTCACTAAATTATACCATCTCTTTTGCCATTTTTCAAATTTTTTGTCAACTATGTCTTTCCCTTTAGCTTTTTTGCTCCATTGAGATGCATTCCACTCATCACAAGAAAACATATTTTGCAAATTGTCTCTTTGTTGAAGCATGGATTGCAATGAATTGAGATGCATTCCACTCATCACAAGAAAACATCTTTTGCAAATTATCTCTTTTTTGAAGCATGGATTGCAACGTAAGAAATTTCATTGCAAGTTGTGTAATAGCTAATTAAACAAGATCTTTTCCCCTAGTGTTGTTCCTCATAAAGTTCAATACCCATGGATGGTTGTAGATGTACTTGGTTATGTTTTTTTCTTGTTCCACAGTTTTTCACCCACTCAATTTTTCCAATATCATTGAGTATGAGGTCCAAATAATGTTAAGCACATGGATTCCACCAAATGGTGGGGTTTTTTTATTCCAATTACCTTCCTACCACAACATATTTGAAGGCATTTTCTGTGATGACTTGTACAACATTCTCCACCCCCACCTCCTCAACTATTTCATTCAAAAGATGAAATAATAATTGTGGATCCTTCACCTAATTAGATGCATACATATATTTAAGAAACATAGTTCCTTTTGGGAAAACAATTAAGAAATTAAGAATGGTGCATGATCTTCTATCAGTCTATTAATTAAACATGATTGTGTATCTTGTTTTAATCCATAACTCCTTGAAATATATGAGGTATTTATCTATTTTTTGAATCTAACTTTATAGAAGTTCCCCCCATGATATCATGAAAACTAGGGCCTTTGAAGACAGGATCACATGAAGCTATAACATTTAACACAGGTTGATAATATGCAAAATAAGTAGTGTTACCATGTGGAGAGGTACCCTATGTTTTTATTGGCTACACCAGTTAGTGATATATTTGTTCCTGGAAAATATTTGAAGGTTTTTTGAAGTAACTAGGTTGATATTGGACAAGTTAAGGGCAAAAGGACTAGCTTCCAAAACCTCAGAGTCGAAGTTTGCCAAACTATTCCAAGATGGATAGAGAAATCATGCTCTCTTTAAGCCTAAGGTAATATTTTAGTACTATGCCGCTTATTGGGGGTAGAAGGTGTTAGCGTCATCATTTTTTCAGTTAGATTTGGTCTTAGTCGATTCAAAGTCCTTGTGTCAAAGCGTGTGAGGTTAGGTACCAAACAACGAATGGGTCGAAGTCAACAAGTGGCCGGTTGTCCCTTGGAGTTGGGAACGAATGTCAAAACCAAAACATGTGTAAAGGGAAAATGTATTTTCCCAAAAGAGTCAGGTCCTATCATAAGAGAAGGTATTATGTGCCTAAGGTCGAGGAAATTTGTTAAATGGAAGTCATGTCGGTAGACGAAGTGACCATCATCAGCTCATTATGAAGTCAGAAAGAATGAAAAATCAAGGCGCTCGTATCACATATGCTCTACATCTCTTATCAACTGTACTTCACACACTCCAAAGTGTACACGTCGCGTGGATGTACTGCAAAAATCTTCAATATTGCTTCGAAACCTCCAGTCACCATGGATTCAGTGTCCCCTGGCACATTTTCATTTCTCACCCACACGATTATAAATTCCGAGCACTCTGTATGTATTCTATTCACCAACCAAGTTTATGCACTACCTGTAATTATTCTCGCAAGCCCAGGTCAATTGAGATTACTGCCTTTGGCCCATGACAAATCCACCGCATGTAGAAAAAATACGTGTTGCACCATGAAGAAATCCCAGAACATAAGGAAGGGTGCGCGAAGTGGCAGTAATGCTGGGCCCAAGCCTCAAAGCTTGATGTTGGTCAACGAAGATACAATGGTCAGGGTGTCTTCTGAACAGGTTGGATGCATGACCTTTTGCAGGAAAATCCAAGGATTCAACATGAAGCTAGCGGAACAGTTCACACTAAGGTTCGATGGGTCCCACGTAGTAATTGCAGGTATCACTTTCCAAGTGACATAGGAAACTCTGTTGATCGCAACAGAGATCCCTCTGCGCAGTGAAAGGTTGTTTAAAGGCATGCCTTTGGACATGCGGTACTACAAATACTTCATCAAGCGAGACCGTTTAGGTGGGAGAGTCAAAACAGACATTCCAAGTAGATATTTGCAGGAGCCCTTTCAGAAACTCCTGGGAGTAATTAGGAAATATTTCACCTGTGAGGGAAGGTTTGACAAAATACATTCGCATCACATTATATTGTTGATGCATTTCATGAGAAGGAGACCGTTAAATATGCCCTTCTTCTTATACCAAAGCCTTCGAGAAATGGCAGATAACACCCAGGCTGAAACATATCATCCAAAGAGGAAAATATCTCATGTCTCATGATTAAATTGTTAGTAGTTGAGGGGTTAAGGAGATTGGGAAACGACCAGGATTTGTTTCTACTTACATCAGGCATTCCCATGGATCCAAAATGAGATTTCCCTCTACCCGCAGGAAGGGTAACCTCACACCACACAGAGGATGAATCATGAAGGGCTACAGAGGAAGGAAAGACGTTGGAGACCCTATCCCCCCAACAATTGATACCCCAGAGAAGGGGCAGGTCGAGGAAGAACAAGGAAGTCGAGGAAACTCGAGTCCTGAGCAAGCCATGTGCAAATTCAGCCGTTGAAGAGTTGTTCATGCACGCCATTTAGCTGGAACTTGTCGAAGGTACAAGTCGAGAAAGCTGGTAAAGAAGGAGGAAAATAGACATTGAAAGAACAAATGTTCATGAGTCGTCGCAGCAGCTGAAGCAAGCACAACTCACTATTGTTGAGCTATACCAGAAAAATAGAGAGCTAAGACAACAATTATTAGTAAAGACCCTCAAAGCATCAACATCACAAGGCCACGATGGAAATGTGGTTTTTCTAAAGAGACAGCTTAGGGAAGCACAAGATACGATCATACAACTGCACAAAACAGAGAGGAGGATGGAAGAAAGGAATGAAAAAAACTTCAGGGAATGTGAACTGATCATGGATAAAGTCTATGCGGTTCTAGCCAACATGCAGAAGAAGCTGAAAGGGAATTCAGTTTTGCAAAGGAAAGCGATGAACCTGAAAAGGTGCAACTGGTCTCTCAGGAGAACGCTTCAGGTATCAAAGTTGCAGACAAGACCAGAAGCATGATTGATTGACTTTGTTTTTTGTCTTCTCAGACGTGGCATGGATTTTGTTTCCTTGCATCATGTTTCCTACCAAGAGGTAGGGGATTTGATAGATACCCGCGCGGAAAATAGACGACGTGCAATAATGAAATATCATCCATGGTAGAAGACAAGTTTATGTTAAACATGAAAACATTGAAGAAAGGGATTGTTCTCTAGCTGGGGTCATCATTTTATAGGCACCTACAATGGTCTGCAGTCACCCGCCACATGCAGGCACCGATTAACGATCACGCGGCAGAAATCAAGGCTATTACAACAAGCGACATGAGTATTACATAGCACTTGATTGTTCAGACACCCTGTCAAAGGAAAGCATCGATGAATCATCCTCTAATGACGAGATCTTGCTGATGACTAAACCACCATCGAAAAGATGAGTGGCTATGATGCGACTGAATACAACCAGTTTTTATTTTCAGTAAAAGGCCATATGAAGAGTCATCTGACAGAGAGTAGTTGGAACCTAACTTCCAGGTATAATAGTTAGAGTGCAGGGTAGCCCAAGTGACACACCATTGTCTATATATTCCTTTTTTTCAATGTAATCTACGTTGGTTTGAAAAACAATGTAGACAATGACTATTGAATGTAATTTTAATCTGATTGAAACTTAATGCAAAGGTCCTAAAGCTTTGATGAAAATATTCTAATGATGGAAGTTTGATGTATTGTATTATTTCTTTGCATATGTGCTTTCCTGTGTTATTTATATTCACATCCATATTTTCTTTCTAAATCAGAATGTGATTTCAAATATAGAATTCACCGCGCAGTGATCTAGATTTGTGCCATTTAGACGAACTGTGTTTCCTCTAAGTGAACTCTGAATTCATCCCCAACGTTGCTCCAAGTTGCTTCATGTGTTTTTCTCTCACCACACTCAACGATTTTAAACTGAGATACTGTTGCTCATTTATCCTTTATCCTCTTGAGTTCAGTCACCGAGTCATTTGTTTCTATCGTTTTCTTAAATTGACTCCATAGCCCAAGGTCTTGCTTTCTTTCGCCAATAGAACCAGAAAATATTTTTTAAGGTGTTAAATCTAGCCGATAACTTAAATACATATCCTGTACAGAGACCAAGTCTCTAGAGAGATCCCTCTCCAGGTCTGAAAGGCTAGTTTCAGGCCTCAAAGCTGGTTTGTAGGTTATCTCTGTCATTCATTTTCTCAGCCAAACGAAGTTTACAAAGTGCTAAAATTCTAGCACTGTTTTCGGGGATGGAATTGAATAAAGTTTCCTTGGGAGAATGAATAAGGCTATAATTTTGACCCCTGAGGGTAACAGTGGGGGAAACCTCTATATTGTCTTAAACCTTTACCTTGGAGACTCCAGTGAAAGATACCAGTACCACATAGTAGCGCCATTCAGAAACCCTTGCTCTGAAGACCATTTATACCAGAGCCAATCTTGACCCAAACCCTATAGATCCTGTGATACTTCTGCGCAGGGTAAGGGAGTAGGCTCAAGACCCGTTCTATTTCCTAGAAATAAATTTTTCCTTTCCCAAGGATGGGGCCCAAAGCATTGATGACCTCGAGTTTGATGTCTTGTTCGAACAAATTTTTTTCAAGTCTAAATCATAAACTAGTTTAGACCATATAGACTTTGAAGGGGAGAGGTTTTGATATCTAATCTTGCAAGTTTCAAATATTGCTTAAAACATCTCCCAAATCCCAAGACCCCCTAGAGAAATGGCCACCATATTCACCCCCCTTGTTCTACCAACCCAACTACATGATTTTCCCCAGAGCTCCAGCCAGAGGATCAAGCTACATAACGCTGAAGGAAACATATCCTCCCAAAAGCACCTAGATTGGTTCAATGATTTCATTGATCTAGAATAGGTATACCATGCAGACGTGAAGATGAGGTTGTTCACGCAGAATCTTTCAGGGGAGGTGAGAAAGTGGTTCAAATCCCTCTCAATAACAAGCATTCAAGGCTTCGCCGTGTTTGAAACATCTTTCATTACTATATGGGGAGAAAAAAATAATCCTTTGCAACTATTGATGCAGTATAACATTATGAAGAGAGCGTCAGAGGAGACAATGCAAGAGTTCTTGACCTATTTCATGAGGGTTTACAACTCGATCCCCGTAGAAGTACAACCGCTTCCTAGGGCTGTGCAGTTGCAATATGCCAACTCCTTTGATAGTGATTTCTCCTTGCTATTGAGGGAGAGAAGATATGAAAATTTAGATTCCATGATGAGTGACACTATCAAATTTAAGGTAAACCTGATGGCATCGGGAAAGATAAAACAAAGTTTCAACATAGGCGGAAAGAAACCCGAAGGGGATATGTAACCATTGACTTCTCGACCCATGGATGACAAGTTCGACTTGATGATGAAGACGATGGAGAAGTTGATGGAAAGGATGTCCATGGGGAACAAACTCATTGTCAGAGAACAACATGACCCCTATCCCAAGAATTAGAACCTCAGAAGAGGTCCAGTCCTGCAGATCAAGCAGAGGGAATAGAGAGACCAGGACGACCAACAAATAAGGCCCTTGGTCCAAAAAAAATACGCAGATGAATATTTTGATCAGATTTTCGAAGATCAAATGCATTACTTCGACGACAATAACACACACGTGTTTTTGACAAAGGGGGAACATGATCAATACATGAGCGAAAATGACGATATTATGCTAGAGACGAATGACACGCTGTCTTTGGAAACATAAGAATTCAGGAAAGGTTATCACAAGGCCATCATGCAGTTCCAAAAGAAATACAACCTCAGGAGAAAAAATGCATCTATAGAGTCTTAGCAGCCAGATCCCATAAGAGAGCCTCTACAGACGAATCCCATAAGAAAATCTCTAGTGGAGGTCCCTTCCACAAGTTGACTAATGTTAAGTACCTATACCAGATCTAAAAATATACTTCAATAAGACCAAGAATAAACCATAAACCATTCACCATAACATGAACACAAGAAATAGAGAAAACCCTTGAGGTAGGGTAACACCATATATTATTCCTTATGGAAGGAATTCACTCCTCAAGCAACACTTGCTTGCTACAATGACAATATTATTCACTCTGCTTCATTAGATTTCTTACACTTCTTTATATATCTATCCCTATCTCCTAGGAACCTTCTAGAGAGCCTTCTCACATTTATTACATTTAACTACCATAGTGGGCCTATATTAATAATGGACCTAGTCCACCTTACATTGAATGACCACATTCTCATATATTAAATGACTTCTACTAATAACACATAACTACATTCCCATTGGGTACCTCCCTAGGTATATTACATTCCATCTCCCTTCACATGTTTTGTCCTTGAAACATGATAAGAAACCATACAATATGACCAACTAAGCAATGTAGCCAACTGGTACCACGTACGACCATCCATCCATCCCAATGGAAGTCGAACATGATGTCTATCTGTTGCCTTTCCACCCTAATCTTTCTCTGCATCATGTCATGGTTTCCATGGGATTGTGTCTCTAGCCTAAGATCTTCCCATAGTGCCGGTAGTCCTCCATGCACCTCTTGATCAGTTTCCTGTTTGGTGCCCTGCTGGTGCGTAAATGTGTTGATGCACACACCCTTTCCTTGATGACTTTTGTGTCTCTATATGATGTGGGTGACGATATACAACAACTGTAGGAATCTATTTGTTTTTCTTCAAATCTGCAACACATTGTTACTTTGAGTCAGTGACCTCATTAGCTTCCTGAGTGTGTCCTTCCTGTGGTTTTGCTTCATCTCCTTCCGTAGACTCTACCTCCGATTCAACTTCGGACGCGACAATAACTACTTTGTTGGCCTCTATGGGCCCATATTTCTTACTGAGAGACACATCCTGCAATGCGATTTTATTTTTCTTGTATCACAACTTCAAAAACTTCTTTTGCACATTAATATTAATGCTACCCAGTGATTCTATCCAAGGATATCCCAAAACAATATCAACTTCATCCATATCCATAACATAAAAATTTGAATGCAACACATATTTATCCATAGCGATCTTCAAATATTTAAAAATTTGAACATGTTTATCAACAACCTGTGTGCTATAAATATTCTTTGTAGGAACTTGCAATCTATTAGCCAACTGAACATTGATAAATTTTTACTGGCAATTACGGTTAATAGAAACAATGACATTTTCTTTATGAATACAACCATTAACCTGTAATATAGATTTGCCACATGAAAACAAACCCTTGGTTCTCTCTGTATCCTTATTTTTTTCCATGAGACCACTTGTCTAAAAATATTTTTTCAAATTCTCCATTGGAGAGTGTCATCATCTCCTTATAATCAAGTGATTTCCACCAAATGGCAGCATCACCTTGCAATTTGAGATCTACCCAATGGGGCCAATTCTCTTCCCATG
>CBVK0100580650.1:0-14352 GCA_900067695.1 Picea abies | reverse complement strand
TAGTACACCTTTGGCCAGCCATTTCAAATTAACTAAGGAAATGTGTCCCAAGAAATAGAAGGAGATAAAATACATGTCCAGAGTCCCTTATTCATCAGCATTTGGTAGCTTGATGTATGCAATGGTTTGCACAAGACCAGATATTACACATGCAGTGGGAGTTGTGAGAAGGTATATGAACAATCCAGGTAAAGAACATTGGGAGGTAGTAAAGTGGATTCTCAGGTATTTGAGAGGTACTACTACACATGCATTATGTTTTGGAGGTTCAAACATTTTTCTACAGGGATATGTTGATTCAGATATGCCGGGTGATAAAGACAGCAAGAGGAGCACCACAGGGTATGTTTTTACTATAGGTGGAACAACAGTAAGTTGGATTTCGAAACTAAAAACGGTTGTTGCACTTTCAACAACAAAGGAAGATTATGTTGTTGCTACAGAGGCTAGTAAAGAGATGATTTGGTTACAGAGGTTTATGGAGGAATTGGGAAAGAAGTAGGAGAAAAAAAAGTTGTACTATGACAGTCAGAGTGTCATTCACCTTGCAAAGAACTCAACCTTCCATTTGAAGACTAAGCATATACAATTGAGGTACCACTTCATACGATCTGCCTTGGAAGATGGATATTTGAAGTTGGAAAAGATACACACTAGCCAGAATCCTACAGACATGTTAACAAAGGGAGTAACCAAGGAGAAAATGAGTTCTTGCTTAGTTTCAGTTGGTCTTCAAGAATGAAGATGAAGATGATAAATTTGCCAGGTCCAAGAAGGTTTAGAGTCCAACATATACAACATCGGTGGAGTTGTTGAGATCAGTCTCCAAGTGGGAGATTGTTGGTTGTGGAGCCTAATTATCTTCCTAATTCATAGGTCCTTTCTTTTATCTGTGTTTATACCCCATGAAGTATTTACACCCTAGAAGTATGTACACTCTTACACGCGGGGGAGTGAAGAGGGGGTACCCCCTCTGCGGGGTCTGAGGGGGCTATCCCCCCGACTGGGGGGTCTGGGGGCAAGCGGGCCCCCAACAGGGGTTCGAGGGTGAAGCCCCTGAAGGAAAAATTGCTTTGTAAATGTATATTGTAATTTCATTGTAAATATGGACCGTTCATTATAAGAACACAAATCTAATGGTAGATATTATGTTAGGTTTTTTTTCCCTAGAAGACAACCCTCTTTTATGAGGTACATGTATTACGGCTATGGTTGATTGTGAATGTTGTATTCTGAGGTAGGAGATTGTGAGAGAATTAAGAAGAATTTACAATGGGTTTGCTGTAGGTTGTATCCCTTCATATGTTGTATAATAATAAAGGAAGGACCTGGCAATTTCTCTGGTGGACGTAGCTCACACTAGGTGAACCACATAAATCTGTGTCTCTATTGTATCGTGTATCTTATGTGTTTTGTTTCCGCATCTGTTTTATTTTGTTTCTCCACGGTCTTGTTTTTCTAACATTAGGGATTAATCTGCTCCAATATAGTTTTTGGTGATCTCTTGTAAGAAATTTATAGTAGAAGTCCCCTAGGATTTCTTTGTTTTTGAACCATCTTTCACCATCGATAGGTAAAATGAAGGTTGTATAAATTGAATGCTCAGAAGCATGGATGATTAGGTTCCCAAGATGAGTTTGGTACCCATTGAAATTATTTGCAAATGTCACGGCGACCTTTGTTTGATGTCCCTAGAAAGAACAACATAATTGATACTAATGTGCTTGAACAAATTTCTCTTTAAATTCCGGTAGATATTCCAAGAGATCAATCTTGTCTAGTTCCAATTGGAGGATATGACCACCTTTGTGTCATTTCATTAGAAACAATAAACCCTAGCTACTTTTTTTAACTAAAGAATTTTCCTCTGCAATTTAGGGTTTATTTATACCTGCAATAATCATATTCCTCACACACATAATAATAAAATCATCACCTGTATTAATCTCCAAAAAAATATGGTTTTGAATTTATGAAATAATAGGGAATGTAATGACCGAGACCATAACATCTGATGATATCCTAGTGAAAGGATAGGAATTGATAGGTACTCTCCATGATTTCATGTTATAATGAACTGAATCACCACCTTTGATGGATAGATCTAATTTGAAATCTTGCAATGATTAGAGGGTGTGTCGATTCATCACTATGCCCAAATGATGTTTTTGACATGTGTTGTCAAAATACCCATGTTTTTGTAGTGCAATTCTAGTAAGAATGCATTGGAAAAATGACACTCTTTTCACAAACACTTATTGTTTAGCCTCACAAATTAAGAGAAATCTTACAACTTACATGATGAAATAATCCATCCTTGATTGTGATTGAAATCTTTGTAACACTTTAATCATATCTAAAGAAAGAAGCAAATAAAATTAAATCAAAGCAAGGGAAATCCAATCAAAAGGTGAATAGAACACATGAAGTATAAAGTAGATAAAGGAAGTATTATCTCTAAGGAAGACTTGTGGATGAGTAGGCTAGGCTTAGGGGTGACAGAGAAGTTATGTAATTTTTGACACTAATAGATACATTGATGAGGCCTCATACAAATAATATGCAAATACCAATCCCAGCAAGAGCGTCAAAGGAAAAGGAAGCTCCACACAACCAGTAATGAAAGTTGAAGAGAAGTATTCCAGGTTACTGGAAAATAAGAATAAAGAGAATGCTAAGAACTATGCAGACATTCTTAAAGGAAGGGATCATGTTCAACAAGAGTCAAAGAGGGATGAATGTAGAAGATGTATATCTCCAAGAAGACATTTTATCTCTAGGTATCAAATAAACTTCATTTATTATGAAGGAAACAATAGAAGAGAATATCGTGATCAACTAAGCCATGAATTCAAAAGGAATACATCACAAAGAGGATAATTGGCTCCCAGGTATCAAAGTTTCTTTCTTGGTTATTGTTTTACTTGTAATAAATTTGGACATAAATATGTAAATTGTAGATCATATGGAAGAAATTTTCAAGAAAGAGATGTTTATGTGCCCCCCTACAATATTGAATGTTACAAATGCCACAAATATGGACATATATCTCATGATTGTAGAAGCATGATGAAGTATTCAAAGGAAAAAACTGATATCATATACAAGAAGGATTGGAGAAGAAAACAAAAACAATAAGAGTAAGTGAGTGAAGGACTCCCATAGATCATACTCACATGATTTGCATATGTGCGAGATCATGATGAATCTATGGGTAAAGAGGAAGATGTCAAGATTCATAATGATGACCCCACAACAAAGAAACCTTATATATTTTTCTAAGCCATCCATCTTTGGGACTCCCAATAAAGTGAATGTTGAAGAGGGGGATTCTAAGAAACAATAATTACATATTGGAGAACTATCTTTCAGGTAGTTTGAATTATTTTCAAATTTTGGGAAGGAAAATTCTGAATGGTCTGATGGCAGAGGTACAAAATGTCTCAAGATAGATTGGTTGATTAAGAAGTAGGTTTTAGAACTCATCCCCATGCAAAATTGTAGTGTTTGATTTGAATATAGATCATACTGGTGGACATATCTTATTCAACTTGAGAAGAAAGAATATGTCATGATCAACTACAACATATTTGAAGAAGCTCTAAGAATAATGAAGTGGCATATTAGTCAGCAATATGTATAGTTGAACAACATAGTCATGGAATTTTTTTTGACATATGTACATAGATGAATTCATGAGATATTTGGTAGGACAACAATTGACATGAACCAGAGAAGATACATGATAGTAGATGAAAGCATAAGATCAAGAGGAATTGCATAAAGTTAGATGGAATCGTTGGCATTATCACCAAGAGGAATGCTAAGTAAAGTATATGATTCAAAAAATAAGCATATTGACAGATGGAACCAACTAATCATGGGAAGGAAAGATGTGAGAGGCACAACAAGACAGGGGGAGAGAAACCATCAGGAGGAGTTGTGTTGTCAAGGAGAGATTGTTGAATTATTATGTCATTGTCAGCTCAGTGAAGACATGACAAGACATGAAGAATTGAAGTCAAGTGATGAAGTAACCTTAACATGAACACTTTTAATAAACTTCAACGGATTACACCAGGAAGTACCAATGGAAAATAAGCCTCAGATGAGAGGAAATGAATCATATACAATAATCCCACATTGATCTACACAACATCTTGCAAAGAAGACATGGGGAGAGAAATCGTTAGGGGGAGTTACCCTTTCCATTGATGTCAAAGGGGAAAAATGGGAACATGAGGGAGTATGCGTGTTTCCATCAATGCCAAGGGGAAAAATGGTCACAGAGGGAGTATGCATGTTTCCATCAATGCCAAGGGGAAAAATGGTCACAGAGGGAGTATGCGTGTTTCCATCAATGCAAAATGGGGATATTGTCAAAAAATTGGTTGTCATTGATGTCAACCCTAGAAGAAGTCTAGAACCCTCTAGAAGTGATGGGTTTATTTGAAGAAGTCTTAAAAGTGGTCCCCTTATGGTGTATCTCTAAGCATGGCCCTGATGGGAAGAATCTTTGAAGAAGTATACAAGAAGCCATGGAAATGTGGTTAAGTGGTTAAGAAGCCCTGGAGGTGTGGTCAAGAAGCCTAAAGTTGATTGGAGAATTTTTTTTATCAACATGCAAAACCCTCACAGATGGATAGTTTTCATCATTCCGTTTCCAACGATAGGTGGTATGCCACATAGATTCTCACTATTGAGAAGTTATACCCTCTTAAAGATGAATCCCCAAAGTATGGTCAAGAAGCCACAGGTTGGCCCTAAAATTAATTAAAGGATAAAAGTTATTGCAAACAAGAAGCTATAGGTTGGCTCAAAGATCAAGTAAAGAAGTTACTTGGAAGGGTATATATACACATCGTCATTTTATATCCAAGCAACTGTGTGTTTATGGAATGGAGATACATAAGTGGGTCTACACTTTTCCAGGAAGATTTGTGATCTCAACAAAGAAAATCTAGCTTAGGAGAAAGGAGGTCGAGGAGAGCGAAGTGTACGAAGGTGATCATACCATTTTTCTGAGTTTATATGTGGTTTGCAGAAGGGTGAAGCGCATATGTACGTGGGTTGCAGATGACTGAATCATGTATATGGTATATGTGGATTGCAGTGAAGAAAAGCATGAGTGTTCGTAGGTTGATAGTGGGTGAATCACGTATCTGTGAAAAAGTTTGAAGAAGGTTCTATTCTCTTAATGTTGAAGTTGAGGAAGGTATGATGGTCTGAGATCTTATGCTCTAGGTTTTCATAGAATCAAAGGTATGTTTTCTATATGTTTTGAGGCTTGTAGCTCGGAGGTTATGGAATATGCTTGAATCATATATTAGATGTTATGGTATATGATTTAGGGCATATCATGGATGTTTTGGCACATGCTTAAGTCATGTTTTGGCACATGCTTAAGGCATGTTTTGGCACATGTTTGAGGTTTGTATCTTGGATACTTTGGTACATGTTTGAGGCTTGTATCATGGATATTTTGGCACATGCTTGTGGAATGTCTTGAATATTCTTGGAACATGGTTGATGCATATCTTGATGGTTATGGTACATGGTTTGAGTTATATCATGGATGATTTGGAACTTGTTTGAGGCATATTTTGGCACATAGATTAATGCATATATTGGTGATTTTGGGAATATGATTTGGGGGATATTATTGGTGATATTGGCATAAGATTTATGTGGTTGAACCAATTTTGATGATGTATCAATATCAGTATCAGTGACAGAAAAAATGACAGGTTGATGATGATGATGTATAAGTTTCAGTGATAACAACTGTGACAGGTCGATTCTCTCATTTGTATTTTTGGGAGGAAGGAAGGGGAAAGGAAAGGGGGTTGAAACCTCCTTCTAGTTGGTGCTAGAGAATCTAGGAAGTTGGAGCTTCCTTCAAGTTGAATATTGTAAACTAGGGTGTTAGAGCCTCCTTCCAATTGATGTTGGGGAATCTAGGAGTTGGAGCTTCCTTCAGGTTGGATCTTGGCAACTAGGACATTGGAATCTCCTTCTAGTTGGTGCTGGAGAATTTAGGGAGTTGTAGATTACTTTAGATTGGGGCATGTAAATAGGGGGTTGGTGCCTCCTTCCAGTTGGTGCTGGAGAAGTTTGGAAGTTGGTGCTTCCCGTGGATGTAAAATTCAAGTTATATATTAAAAAGTGTTATGTGGTTTTCTCCCATTTGGGTTTCCACAAAAAAATCTTTTGTACTGTGTATCTGTGGTTATATGTTTATTATATATTGAAAGCAATCATATGTGATAAATTACTAATAACTTAATGTTTACACTTTATAGTTAAAAATGGTAAAAAGTGCTCAATATTGATTCACCCTCCTCTTAGTATTGGTGAATATTCCAACAGGTCTTGTTGCAATTGTTGGATCATACTAGAAAATTTGGGTTCTTAGAACCATTTTTGGTGAACAAACTTTAACCAATTAGCTACAATGAAGGAGAGTGAAAAGAGGGACCCTTCTTCTTCATATTTCCTAGAAAGAGCATAAAAAACCACATTGTCTTTTCCCTTCTTATAAATGATCTCATAATCATTTTGGTCAACCACTTATGTTGCTTAGGGGATGAAATTATTTGTTCCAAAAAATATTTGAGGCTGTGATGATCAGTTTTAATTTGGAAGCATTTCCCAAGCAAGTAAGGATGCCAGAGATCCACCGCACACAAAATAACTAATATTTCCTTTTCATAGGTGGATTTTCCCAAGTGTCTCTCACAAATTTGTTTTCTAGTGAAGGCTAAAGGTCTACCATCTTTCATGAGAACTACCACAATTCCTTTCCTAGAAGCGTCACATTCTGAAAAAAAAAAGTCTTTGTGAAGTCGAGTAGTGCTAGAATGAGAGTTGTACAGACAACCTCTTTCAAAACTTGGAAAGATTGATTAGCAATCATATTCCAACTAAAATCATTATTTTTAAGGATATTAGTGAATGGGGTTGCAATTTTTCCATGATTCTAAACAGTTTTTTTATAATATCCAGTTAAACACAGGAAACCTCACAATATTTTAATAGTTTTAGGGTGGGGCCAGCCCTTCATAGCTTATATTTTCTTATAATCGACACTGACACCATCCTTACCAACAATATGGCCTAGGTACTCTAATTTAGATGCTCCAAAGGCACATTTGGATTATTTGAGAAAGAGTGGATGCTAAGACAATAAATGTAAGACTTGATTTGCATGGGCAAGATGAACTTGCCAAGTTTGACTATAAATGAGGATATCATCAAATAATACCAGTACAAACTAATAGAGGAAAGGAAGAAATACACGATTCACAAGGATTTTGAAAGTGGAGGGTGCATTACACATGTGGAAGGGAATGACCAAGAAATCATAATGGCCTTCATGAGTATGAAAGGAAGTTTTGGGAATATTAACCTCCTTCATATGTATTTGGTGGTAGCCTGAATGCAGATAAAGTTTGGTAAAGAATTGAGCACCACTCAGTTCATCCAAAAGGTCATCAATGACGGGAATGTGAAATTTATATTTGATGGTAATTTTGTTGAGGGCTTGAAAATCAAGGCACATGTGCCACTTACCTTCTTTCTTGAGTACTATGATGAGAAAAGAAGAATAAGGGCTTGTACTAGGAACAATGACACCCATAACTAATAATTCTTGAACACTTTTCTCAATTTATTTTTTTTGGAAAATGGGTCACAATAAGGAAAAACATTGGGAGAAAGACTACTAGGGACAAGTAGAATGAAATGATCATGGGGGCCACAGGAAGGTGGGAGTCCTTGGGGGTTGTGAAATACATAGTGGTGTTTAGCGAGGATAAGCTTCATGTTGGGATGAATGGTGGGGGAGGGAGTCTCAACTTCTTGAATGGAACAAAATTAGGCAATAATGCTAGAATTATCGTTTTTGAGGAGTTTCTCCATTCAATGGGAACTCATAATCTCGGGGGAACCTGTCGTGATTCCTTGGAAATGGTACTGCTATCCATTCTATTGGGGCATAGTGTGCATTACCATTCAAAACCCAGAACAATGTCACAACCATCCATGTAAATAAAAAACATGTGGGATTTTAGGTTATAATGACCAATTTTTAGGCACACATTTTTACAACGACCCCCACATTTCATGGAACTGTCACTAACAATCATGATTTTAAAGTTATTTATTGCACATGTATAACAAAGGGTCTCTTGAGAAATTCAACAATGAATAAAATTATGGGTGTTTCCATTGTCGATGAGGATAATGAATTTTCATTGCTTGATACAACCAATTAATTTAAGGGTTTGGGGAGTGGATATATCAGTGAGAGCATCCAAAGAGATGAATGATTAGAATTTTGGTGGATTAGAGGGTGCCATATGATTATCGGCCTATGGAAACACTTTGGAAGTGGGAACATCAACATCCTCTTCAGAAATGTCCTTAGAAATGGCCATAAGAATATTTTTCTCCTCACAAATGTGCCCCGAAAAATATTTTTCATCACAGTTGTAGAAAAGACCCTTAAGTTGGTGTTCATCCATTTCTACCTAGGATACTTTCTAGATCTTAATAGAGGGGAAGGAGGGGTTGGATTGGTGGTCTAGGAATGTGGAATAAAGGATGGACTTTTTATTTGAGAAGAGACTACCTATTGTGATTCCTTGGCTTGGTGAGTAGCTTCAAGAAAAGTTTGGGGGTGAGCCATTGGGACATAACCTCAGATGTCATCCTTAAGGCCACTAATAAAGAATTCATGGAAGAAGGTGTGAGACATACCGTCAGTTCAGAAATCTAATTGCTGAAAAGCAATGATGTAGTCTTCCACTGCACCAGAGTGGTTAAGCTTGGTCAAATGTCCCAAATGATGTGTGTCCATTTCAAAGCGTTCATAAAAGTTCTGCAACAAATTGGGTCTAAGAAATATACCCTCGGTGTGAATTTTTATTCCATTTCCACCATTTCCAAAATTTTTGGAATCCAAATAAAGGAAACCAAAACAAATTTTGATCTAGTCATCAGTGATGCCATGTAATGAGAAATAATGTTCCATTTGAGTGACCTACCCTATGGGGTCCGAGCGATCAAATTTATTCACCTCAACTTTGGGAAGACAAAGGTCATGAGCAAGGGGGTTAGAATGAAAGGCCATGGAATGGGACAATTCAATTACCTCTTGGTGTGAAGGTTGTTCATATGAGATAAGAACCTAGGATTGACAAACCAATGTTGTCAAATTTTTCACATTTTCAGAGAGGTTGTCCTGTTGGGTGAGATGAGAATTTGTGGTAGCAATATTGGATTTAAGTTGAGTGATATCTCTTCTAGGTGTGGGATTTTTCTAGGGTAGTTAGGATCTTGGTTGTGGGTGGCAATAGAGGAGAGAGGATGACAATAGTTGGGTTGGTGGGTCTTCACAGAAAGGGTTTATGAGAGAGTGGTATCACTATGATCAACATAAAAAGGATGAATATAATGATATGGGTTCCAGAGAGTGTGGGTGGGTCCACATACTAAAAAAGGATTATGAGAGAGTAGTATCACAATGATCAACTTGATAGGAGGAATTTAGTGGGATAGGTCCCAATTAAGGGTGTCGATGCGTTACACTCCTATCTAAATAATACTGCGGTGATAGAATGATCAAATTCTCAATATTTAAACTGTGTAGGAATTTTTGCAGCCTGGATGCATGAAGAAGGGTTATGCACACTGGATGTGCAAAATTTCCACAAAATTTTTATTTATTTTTGTTCTAGCATCAAGGGTTATGGTTTTGAGTGTTCCTACAAAAAATGGATTGACTTGTGCTATAACTCTCTTATATATCGACAAGTTCCAATAGTAGTACTCAACCCAATATCACATGGCTCTAACTATGGAGGCTCAACTATACCCTGACTTGTACTACCTAATTACCCAGGTACACAAGAGTAGTCTTCCCGAGTTTTGTTCTTCATGCCATTATAGTAGTTAAGTGGTTGATTGGGTGAGATACAATTGGTTTCAAGAGACCTATGGGACTCCTGATATACCCAAGGGTACATGGAAGTGAACGGACGTGTACATGTGATGTCTAATGTGGTACTTCTCGAAGGAGTACCAGCCAGGGTTATATGGGCTTCCAATAAGGAGAAACCATGTGTAGAGGAGAGGGATTTGATACCACTTGTAATATACCAGAAGGAAATATGCAAAGTATAAATACAAAAATTACCACAATATTTAGTAGAAGAGAGAAACAATAAGCACAATGACACAATTGATCCAAAAGATCATACCTTTATTACACTGAGAGAAAATTTCACTTGGCTCTTCGAGGGGGAAACCTCAAACAAAGTAGAGCTTGAGTACAAATGAATTCACAAGACCACATTTTCCATTATTTCTAGCCCTATTTAAAGTATTTCTATATTAAATAGAACATTATAGAGGGAACTTTCTATAAGTGAAATCTTCTAGTAATTATTCTTACATTAGATATGTTCACATTATTACATAGGACATATTTAGTAATGATCTCCTTTATTACATAGAAAAACATATTATTCTATCTACTTGAGGGTTTAGGGAGGTTAGGAACCTAACAATTAACCACTATTTTTCTTATAAATACCAAGGGGTCACTTTGTTTCCATATCATACCATCCATAGTAATTAAACATTATCGAATTTGCACCAGATCTCAAGAACCCTAGTTTCTTGATAACATCACTAGCAACAAGTATAGTTACTTACTTCCACAAGGAGAGGAAACCGGCCACACACACTTGGGAAGTATAAATGCCCTCCTAAGGAAGAGGTCAAGAATCCTCTCTCTTCAATAATTTCCTCCATAGGTGTTGTAATATTTGCTTTCCATTGGGTAATGAAGCGTTCTTTTATTATTTATAAGAATACTTTTTTGTTTTATTTTTATTTTCTACATTTGTTTACTTTTCTCATGAATGGTATAATCTTGAGAATGAAATATCTCATTTGAGTTAGGGTTTCTAACTCTAGTTTTCATTACTTTGTTTGTTATTTGGAACAACCACTATATCCATATATTTTACTAACCCTTCTTGCATATTTCCAACAATAGTTTGGTGAATCCACTAGGGATCCAAGCCATATTTTGATCCTTATTGTGGGTGTGTGTTCAAACCCCATAACCTCTCTTTTGCATTTTATTTTTGTGAATTTTCAAGACTTCTTTTTTGCTGTTACTTTTTGGATTGTTCCCACACAAAACATGTGTTAGAAAACCTTTAGATTTTTCTCAGAGACTAGTTCACTGTTGTATGGAATCCCCCAGGTGCCAATTCATTTTTTGGTGTCATTAAGTTCATTGACCAATGCAATTTCTGGGCATATATCTACGTTCACCAATGTAGGAACAATTGGCATTATCTATAGGGGCAATACACATTTCTAGGTTAGCTTTTGTATTGGGCCCATAGCTTCATTTTTTCTAGTCTTTAGGTTTTTTCCATCTGTAAGTATTTTTTAGGACTTGTAGTTTTCATTTTGAATGCTTGTGTTGTTTATTAAGTAATTTATTTAAAAACATCATAGAATTGAGAGTAAAAACCCCCTAGGGTTTCCATTACCTTTCCTAGTTTGATTTATTTCATATTTTACTTTATGTTTTCTATTATAGAAGTCTTATAATTAGAACCCTATTTTGTCGATTAATCATTAGGCATATTTTCTTACATAGATTTTGGATGAATAAAAACATACATTCTTGACCTAGTATTTGTCTTAGTCTTAGATTTGTGTGAGAAGCTTTTGTCTTTCTTTTTCTAGCATTCACTTTTGCTTTATTTTATAGTTGCAGATCAATTTTGTTTGTTATTTTAGTTTTCCATTTATTTCATATTAGAAAACTCCCCTAGTGAAATAAAAGAGTTCCATAAAACCATCAGTATTTTACTTACATTTGGAGGTTTTGTTGTTTGAAATCGTTTGCTTGTGAACCATAGTTTAAAGTAGATTGTTTCATTTTTAAATACAAATGTTAGCAAGTCTATCTTAGTTTTGAAATTTAACTTAGATAAAGAAAACGTTATTTCACTTTAGTCTTTGTCTTTGTATATTTATTTCTCATTAGTTTGTATTTCAATTCATTGCAATTTAATTTATTTAAGAGGATTTTAATTGAAGATAGTCACACCACACATGCACACATTCCATAACTTAAGTATATGCTTAGTTTGTGCCTCTAATATCAGCCTAATAATAAACCAATTAATCTAACACATCTAAGCCCACTTGGGCCCAAAAATATTGTTGTAGTTAAGTTAGGACTTTGGGGATAGACATCCAAATTCCCATTATTCATTTCACATTGAAACATAAAGGTTGAATACTAGGGTACTTAGCATCCTTTCTATCAGACATGGTTAAAACTCATTTGGAAATAAGGACACTCTATGGAGTGGATAATTCTAAGGTTAGGACCGGATGTGTGATTGCGATTCCTTTATCTTTCACTCCCGAAGATCCGCTAATTGTTATATTTTATATTGAAGGCAAGGAAACATGTTACACATCTCTACATAGAGGTAGATTAGTGTCCATTGTACAAGGTATCCTTACTCAGGTGGCTCTCGTAGGAGGGGGGGAACATGAGACATATTTCTTTGGTCCATTGGGAATTCATCACCCATTGTCTCCTAGTTATATCTATCTCTTTCATACCTCCACTCATCCATAAGGGGACCTTACTACCCTTGTTATTGGTTGATTGGAAGACCCTTATCCATAGACTAGGATTTGTTCTAGTGTATCTAGTTTTTCTCTTTACAGGATAGAGCTTATTTAATTAGGATATATTTATTTTGATTCAGACACACTTATACCCACTTTTTGCACCACTTGAGCACGTAGTGAGTGAATTTTTTTTATCATTATTCTTTGCTTAATTCATTTCTTTGTTCTATTATCCTTTGATTAAAGTCTTGCATCTTAGGGTGATATTTGCATCCAGATACCATAACTCCCCCTAGGAGGTAGTCTCGTGGGCTATGAGGCCTTTGGTTTGTGTTTTATACTGGACACATTATCTCCCCTACTTGAAAATTTAGGGTCCCCATCCATTTAACCATCATGTTCTAGTGATTGTGAGTCACAACCTCCCTCCCCATCAAGGGGTGCTAGTTGATATAGTTCCAGAAATAGTTATTATTCCTCTAGTTCATCCTCCTCTAACACAAGTTCCATCATGGAAAGAAAAAATACAGGAGCTAATTCCAACCAAACTTTTATGCCTTTCATGGTAGTTTTAAATCTACCCAATCTGAACAAGTTAATTTATGATCCTATCTACTATGATCCCAATCGGCCTAATATGCCAACCAAACTTCCCTATGAAATCCTTAAGTTTGAGGGTAAATATGGAGAGGATCCCTCCACCCACAACATGTCCTTCCACCTTTGGTGTTCCTCCAACTCCATAGTGAAAGAATCTATTAGGTTGAGGTTATTTCGACACACTTGATTCAAGGTGATACTACCAATTGGTACATAGACCAACCTCCGAATACCCATAGAACCTTTGAGTCCATAGTTAAGGTTTTCCTCACCTTCTTCTAGCTTGTAGTCCACCATGATGTAGGGATAAATTTTGACCAATTTTTGCTAGACTATTACTACTCATATCATAAATCACATCCAATGATTGATTCCTTATGGATGAGTTCCTAAAGTCTCTTCTTACTTCAATCACTAAGGGTGTAGCCATGATTATGTCTAGAATCAAGGAAGAAACCATCCAAAAGGCATAGAAATATGATCTTATGTATTCCCAATCAGGGTATTTATATACCATCCTTCCCAATGCCCCTCATTATTTCTTAGGTAACTTTTCTAAACCAAGGGAATCCCATGCAATTGATTTCCTTATAGGATCTGTGTCTCATACATATCCACACCCTAATCCTCCTAGACCTAGTGGACATGGAAACCCTTATGGATAGGTTAGAACCTATTATGGATATCCTAATCCCCCTTAAGATTCATCTCACAACTCATCTCAACTGGGAACCAATACCTATTATTCTACAACTCTTGTGCATCCACATGCACATGGAACTGTTGGAATATTGGTTGTTGTCATTAATGTCAACCCTAGTCATGGGTTTTGGACCACAAGATTGATAAAGGTATTTGGACATGAAGGACAATGCACATGCATAGACAACACCCATGAATGGATAGTATACATCATTTTGTTTCTGGTGGTATGTGGCACGTCACGTGGATCCTCATGTTTGAGGATAAATGAATTTTTGAAGATGACAAAGTGAATTGAAGAAGGAAGTACATGTAGGCCTTGAAAATAATTAAAGAAAATAATTACAAAATAAGAAAGTGTTAGGTCGGCCC
>CBVK0100580642.1:0-40397 GCA_900067695.1 Picea abies | reverse complement strand
GAGGAATCAGGGGCAGGTTTGGTACTTACTTGGTAATCGGCTATTGAAATGTTGATTTCTTGTTGTGGAATTTCTTCTTCTTTTTTGCCCGATCCTAGCTCATCCCTTGATCTTTCCATTGGGGTTCCTGGTATGTCGAGTGGCTCCTCATCCAAGGCACTTTCTACCTCATGTTCGCTCTATGGGTGGCTCTGAATTGGAGCATTGAGACCCGGGGTGGATGTTTTCCCAGGTCCTTTCTCCCAGGTCCTTTCTCCTCTGTAATTTGCACTGGAGTGACCAAGGACACCTCTGAACTCTCCTCATCACGTAGATGGTTATTAAATCAAACAAGGTATTTGGTATACTTGTTCTCCCTGATGTCCTCGCTATCTCAGGAAGAGTCGAAACTTCCCCTGGTGATATGACCTGTGGTGGTGGAGCTTCAGGGTTTTATGACCCGGTGGTTTCTTCAATCTGTATCGACTCTGGGCCACTTGGTTCTCCTCATCTTTTGACTGGATCATTAGTGAGGATCCTTGTCATATCTATCAAATCAAGGTCATTTTTCAATTGACCAATGATTCTCTCTACCCCTTCTATCAAGAGCAATCCCCTTCTATGTGCCTCTGTTGTTTCTGATGCTCTGATTTCTTCCCTAGATCTGAGGGCCTCTTGAGGCGACTGCTCTATCATTTCCACCTATTCATCCATGCTCATGGCATTGAACCTGGTCATGTTTGGGTTGGCCATCCTCTACACCACCTCGTCCCGGTCCTGGGCACATTCTGTGAAAAAATCATCCTCAAACTTATCATGAGAATACGGCCAGCAGGATGATACTTGTGAAGCGTGTTGGGGGACCAGGCCTTTAGGATCGTGTTTTCAGAATTGTCCTGTCTAGAATCTAAATTCAATTTTGTTAAGCCCCTCTTGTTTGTCCTGAGTTGCATCATTCATTGGTCATCCATGCTCATGGCATTGAACCTGGTCATGTTTGGGTTGGCCATCCTCTACACCACCTCGTCCCGGTCCTGGGCACATTCTGTGAAAAAATCATCCTCAAACTTATCATGAGAATACGGCCAGCAGGATGATACTTGTGAAGCGTGTTGGGGGACCAGGCCTTTAGGATCGTGTTTTCAGAATTGTCCTGTCTAGAATCTAAATTCAATTTTGTTAAGCCCCTCTTGTTTGTCCTGAGTTGCATCATTCATTGGATAGAACCCTATATGTAAACCATAGGTTATGAAAGCTTGTTTCTTGTCTTTGACCAATGTGGTGTTATAGCCTTACAGGATGGTCTGACAATAGATTTCTCCCATAATGAGTTGGTTTGGGACATGAGCGCATAGGAGATGTGGTGATTCAGTGACCCTAAACACCCTGTTGTAGGTTGAGCGCTCGTCTAAATACTAAAGGCCTACCTTGGATATCATTTTCTTAGCTCTCGCGGATAGTCTTGGGCATTCCTTCTTAAAAATAATAAAATGAAAGTGAGCAATCAATTCAATGCAGATGAGTGTGTAAGATATTTTGTACCTGTTCTCCCATACTATGTTGAAGTAGGCGTGGACTGGGATCTCCGCAACATGCCATCTTAGATTCATGTCGGCGAAGACGTTCCTTGCACACATGACATCGAGCAGGTACAAGGCCATGTAGAAATTTGGTTCCTTGCACACATGACATCGAGCAGGTACAAGGCCATGTAGAAATTTGGTGCATCCCCTTCCTTCGGCATCTAATCCTACTGTACACATATGCTTAATTGTTTTGAGATTATCTCTCCCCGGTTGAAGCTGCTCCCGACGATCGCCATTTTGTACGCCAAAGGCATTCATGCTTCTGAAAACTTGGATCAGTCCTTTTCTCCATATAACCAGAAAATGAGAGCCATCAAATAGATGTATGGCTCCCTCAGGTTGATTGTTCCATACCAGCCATTTCTCTGGTTAGTGAACTTATTGTCCTCCTTCCACCATGAGGCCATCAACCGGATAGTGTCATGGAACTCATATAACTTCACCACGAAGTCCGTGTTGAACCGCTCCTCTAGATCCTTGAGCTTGTAGTATTTATGGACTTCTGTCGGGAGGAAAACTCTGACACATCCACCATTATCATCATTGATCAAGCATGTATGCATGTATGCATGGTCGATGAGCCATTTCATAACCTCTATGCAGGGGAAAACTAAGGTTCTTCTTGCCACCATGTGTATATACGACCGTCGGATGTTCAGTAACACCTGATCATCGAGCGCCCTCGTGTCTGGGTCATTGTGTGGGATATATTAAGGGTATTATTCTCGGTTAGTTCTATTAAAGAGATCCCCCCACTGTGGGAACATTACTTTGGACCCAGTGCTTGCTTCTGTATCACCAAAGGCCGGAGGCTAGGCAAAAACTTTCTTTGTCGATGGTTTGATGATCGACTTATCCCTAGGAGCGTACTCCACCTGCCTCATGATCCCTGGAGAAGAACCTTCGCATGTTTCAGCTTCCTTTAGCTTGGGCACCCTCGGTGAGCATCGTGTGGTTGGCTTTCTCGGCGGCATATTTCCTGCAACTAGAGAATATTTTAGAGACCGTGTAAGAAAAATGGATGTATATATAAATTATGACCAACGAATTGACAACCTTGAACACATACCTTTGTAGCTTGTTAAACCTAGTTTTGATAATCGGAGGGTCAATACAGTCTTGAGGCACTTGCCCTGCTCCTTCGGATGCTCTGGATTTCAACTTGTGCACAGAATGAATTGGTTCAAAAACTATTCTAGAGATTTAAATAGGGATGAACTTACCTTGTCACATCAACCATTCAATTTGGGTTATGAGTGTAACTTCATCAAATCTGCCACCAGATCTTCAAAGATGTTTAAAATTAAATTCATCATGGGTTGACGGCGTGGGCATGGGTGGTAATGTGGTCTATCAGCGATTTCAAATTGTTGTTGTCTAATAGGCACACGCGGTAGAAACAAATGTGGGATCGGGTATTAACTGGTCCATTAAATGTCTAAATCTGATCGTATCTTATGCCGCAAACATCCCATTGTTCTTCTCTTTCAGTTGGTGGATCGGGGGTCAGGATTGTGCTTTGAACATTTTCGTTTATATCCTCTTGCAAAAGATCTGATGTTGATCGATCTTGTCATACAGAGATGATGTGCAAAATATGACAAGGAGGCGTGACTAGGACCCAGGGAACCAAAACATATGACTCGGGATAAAACTAGACTATACGAACCCCTTACGTGGTAAAGACATGTGGCATTCAAGACCAGTGACTTCATTCACTCATGTTAATCAAAATCAGGACTTTCTTTAAGCCATAGATTCTAAAACCCAATCCTAACTTGCCAACGCCAAAAAGTGTCAAGGATCAGCGATCAGGGATAAACTTACCCAAGTGCTCTCGGATCGGCTCCCTCGAAAAAGTACCGATGTAGAAAACGCATCAGGGATCGGCAATAATTTTTTCACGATCAAAATGATTGTTGTAACCTTTTTTTATTTCCCCGATCCCGATAAAGCGCATCAAGCATCGGCTATCAGCGATTTCTTTATGTCCTTTATTAATGTCTATCTTTCTTGTATTTTTTCGAGGCCGAAGGGAATTGGCTATCTCTCAAACTTTTATGCAAGTAACTTATGCAAACAAAAACTGTCTTTTGTCAATGCCGATGAGGATTGGTGCTCGGCGGCTGTTTTTTTTGTGCGGTTCCTTTACTTACTTGAAATCTTTTCGATGCCGAACCTAAGCGCGTTAGGTGCAATGTTTAGTTGTTGATTCTTAATTCGGGTGTTAAGGTATTTTAGACATGAGGTTTCACAAGTTCAAACAAACCTGACTAGGTGATAAGAGATGTGAAAACAAAACAAAGATAAAGCATTTCCCAAAATGAAATCGAGTCAGATAATGAAGAAAACAAGTGGTACCCAAAAAGTGACAAAATTTTATAAGGATTTTAGGGTGTGTTGAGTTCTCAACATATTCCAATACTAATTGTGGTTGCAACGACATCTCATCTCATTGCACCGGTCTTCCCATGCGCTAACAGCTATAGTACCTCTTTACATATTCATTGGTTTCCTTGAAGATAGTGGGCCAATACGTACCCTTGATGAAGTAAATTGTACCCATTCCTCTTGTCTGCAAATTGGCCCCCACATGGACTATCATGGAAAGCTTTCAAGATCTCGTAGATATAATCTTCTCACATGATTCTCTTGATGAAGAGATCTAGTCTTGTGTAGAGAGACAACCATCAATCCATGAGAATCTCCAACTTTATTTGATGATCTTTTCTTGCTCCTTTGGAGATAAATGATGTGGAAGTCTACTTGAATCCAATTAGTTAGTGATATTTGTGAACCACAGAAAATTAGTAGAAATCACAAATAGGTTCTCATCAGGAAAAGAATCTTCTACAGGCAGCTCATTCTCATTAGATGTGAGTCTTGAAAGAAAATCAGCCACTACATTGTCCTTCCCTGGTTTATTCAAGATGGTTATATCATATTCATGTATTAACAATAACCACCTAATTACCATGCCATTAGTGATAGGTTTTTTCATTAAGTATTTTATGGCAGCATGGTCAGTGTACAATACTACTAGATATCTTGTAATGTAATACTGAAACTTATTAATTGCATATATTACCGCAAGAAACTCTTTCTCTCTTACCATATAATTCAGTTTTGTAGGAAAGTGGTTTTTTCTAATGTAGTAGATTGTGTATGGATCATTCCCATCTCGTTGCACCAGAACAAATCCAATGGGAGTCTCTAATGCATTTGTAGAGATATGAAACAGGATGGACCAATTGGGCCCTCTTAAAATAGGAGCCTCAAACACTTTGAATTTCATTCTTTCAAACACATGTTGGCCACTTGATGTCCAAAAAAACTCAAAATATTTGTTAAGCAAAGAAATCAATAGATGAGCAATTTGTGAAAAATTTCAATAAAGTGACAGTAGTAACCAACATGTCCTAAGAAACTTTGTACCTATTTTTGTGAATGCAAAGTTTGCAAGTTTATTATTACCTTGATTTTTTTCTGATCCACTTGGATTCCTTTAGCCGATATACGGTGCCCCAATATAATTCCATTAGTCAACATCATTGCACATTTCACATTACTAAGAAAAATGTTATATTCCTTACACCTTATTAATGTTTTCTCTTAATATTATAATGCCTCATCAAATTCACCACCATATGTCGTGAAGTTATCCATACAAATTTCCACACAATCATGAATTAAATAAAAATATATACCAACTACAGCTCTTTGAAATGTGGCAGGAGTGTTACATAACCTGAATGGCAGAAAACGATAGGAAAATGTCCCCCATGGATAGGTAAACATTATATTTTCTTGATCCTCAGGCGCAACCTGGATTTGGTTGTATCCACTGAATCTGTCAAGGAAATAAAAGTATTTATTTCTTTCCAATGTATCCAAGATAGCTTGGTTGATGAATGGAAGAGAGAAGTGTTCCTTATGTGTTGCTTTGTTGAGTTCTCGATAATCCACATAAATCCTCCATTTACAATTCTTCTTTGGTTTAATAACGAGAGGGGAGACCCACTGGCTGTCATAAATTGGATAGATAAAGTTGGTTGCGAGTAATTTCTGCAGTTCTTCCTTTACTATATCCCTCAATTTCATATTCATCTGGAATTAGTGTTGATGGATGGCTCTATATCCTTCCTTGATGTATATATGGTGTGTGCACAAATCATGATGGATTCCCTTCATGTCAGAGTAATCCTAAGTGAATGCATTGTTGTGATTTTGCAACACTTTCACTGGGCACTCTCTTTGTTGTTCAGTCAGCCCCAGATTGATGTTCAAAGTTCTTTCAGGGCTGGTTTCTATAGTTTCCTTGGTCGACCCTTGGTCTTATTTAGCTGAGGACTCGTGTTTTAAAGGTGAAGTACTTGTTAAGGAAAGAAAATCCTATGTTTCTGGGTGCACGAAACGGTAAAGAACATGCGAATTAGTTGAGGGAGAGGGAGAGGCTATGAAATCATTGATTTCATCAATTCTATCTCTAATGGTTAAGTATTGACCTATAAAGAGGACTTGATGAGCTTCTTCTTCATCATAATTATCATCTATGTTTGCCTAAAGTGGTGTTTCAAAATCTATGTCGGGTTTGGTGGGAGGATACAAGGTTAATTTTTTTGTAGAGGTCCTGTGGGAAATGATCATGTTGTCGGACCTACAACCAATGTAAGCATCGAAAGTGGGCATTCGTGACCTTCCAAGGATTAAAGGATACCCCCCAAAAGATTTTTTGGGTTGTAGGATCATAAATTCGGCAAGATATTCCCACAAATCTGCAGAGAACACTACATCTTCCAGGATTCCCTCTAGTTTTATGGTTGATCTTTCAGCAAGTTGGAGTACGGTTGGGGTTTCCCTAAGAACGATGAGTCTTAAGGTTTCCATGGTCTCACACGTCACGATATTAATTCCAATACCAAGGTCAATTAATGTGTTGGTAATGAGTGTACTATTAATTTGCACATTAACTATCAGGATACTAGGGTCGAAGTATTTGGCTGCGAGAACTACCCCCAACATTAAGTCTGATAACTTACCCATAACATGCACAGTTTGGGCATCCTTCCTTTTTCTACCAGGTTTCATTAAAAAAAATTCATGCACCTCTTTTGAATATATAGGCACATCTTTGATGGCTTGGAACAATGGTATTTTAACACGTGTTATTGAGTTCCCCCAAGAAATCAAACTCGGCCTGATTAGTGGGTTTCTCTTGGTTTAATATTTATGGATAGGGTGGGTTTTGTAGTTCAGGGTTGGAAAGATCGGATTTCAAAGTTTCATGATATTGTTCTTGTTCTGGTTCTTCATTTTGGACATCCTCATTCAAATATTCAATACAAACAGTAGGTTGTCCCTTGGTTAGTGTCTTCCTAGATCAAAGATGGATATTATGGCAGTCTAGGGAAGAGATGGAATAGGTAGGGTAGGTGGAAAGTCTAGAAGCTTGTGCTAGTTGGGTTGGCTTCCCATTATTAGGCTTAGGGATATGTTGTGCAGGTAATTATGGTCAAGGAGGGGATGGTGTGGATGCCTGCATCTACGGAGGGGGAAGAAGTTGCATGGGTGGTTGTGTTATGGCTTGTTTATGGTGGTTGTGTTATGTCTTGCATATTATAATAGTTTAATAGTTGGTGACAAATAGTTTAGTTTTGCAGGAATTTTTGGATGAACTAATGAATCTACCTTGTTGATCCCTAACTCTATGCATAGAAAATATTAGAAAAACATTCTACAAATTGTTGAAAAGAAATCATATCACTCAATCTACTGTAATGAAGATCCAAATGACAATAAAACAACAAATATACATTTGACAAATCCCAGGCAACAGCGCCAAAAATGACGGACTTTTCAATCACTTTCTAATTAATTTAGTAAGCAACAGAAGAGTTGTACATTTAATTATCAATGCAAGGTTGTATTGAACTTACAAATTGGCGTGCATCATATATGCAAGTATAATATTGTAATTTCCAATGAGTTGTAGTACTTCTAAATGAATCTCACAAGGAAAGATATAAAGACGCTTTAGCAAGTCACCAAATTAAACCACACCACTTCTTGCAACTAAATCCACATTTGCAAGAATGGAAACACACTTTTGCAAGAAAGTAAATGTCACACTTGCAAGAAAGTAAATGTCACACTTATGGAAGAGTAAATATCACTCTTGCAGGAAAGTAAATATCACACTTGTGATAAAGTGAATCACTCTTACATAAATTAAATATCACACTTGCAAAAAAGTAAAGGTCACACTTGCAGGAAAGTAAATCACACAGGAATCAAAGGTGACTTGTTCAAGTATTAGAATGATCTTGATTAATAATGTGACGAATATTCTATGATTCATGTACAAAGATGGAGCAAACCTCAAGTTGTATAAATCAAACCACACTATGTTATAAACAAGGGAATTCAACTAACCTAAACTACAATCAAAACTATTGTTAACCAAAAGCTAAATGTTGTAATGTAAGTGCAAAGTTGCAGCAACAAGTGTTGCAACAATAGGAGCTGCAGTAATAGGCATTGCAGCAGCAGGAGTAACAACAAAGTGTTAAATAGAGGAAATGTTGGAAATAAATGAAAATAGACAAAATATGCTACAACTATACATTAATTAATCAGAGGATAGTGTTCTACAATGTAAGCATGGAGTGGTGACAATAGGAGTTGCAGCAATGGGAAAATACCAAAGTTGTAGGAAAGTGTTAAATAGAGGAATTGTTGGAAATAAATGAAAATATATAAAAGATGTTACAACTACTCATTCATTAGTTAGAAAAAAAAAATACCTTGCAATGTTAGCACTAAGTTATAACAATCAGGAGTAGTAGCAATGAAAAGCACAAGAGTTACAACAAAATGTTAATTAGAGGAATTGTTGGAAATAAAGAAGTTCAACTACAACTACTTCTATAAAAGTATAGAAAATACAAACAATATTGGGCTAAGGAGGGGGGCCTACATCCTTAGGTGAGGTATTGGTTTATGAATGCAGTAGGGTGCATTTAAATTTTCAACACACCATCACTTTGACAAGAACAAACAAAACTTATATTGAAGGAAAAGATGCAAATCAGTATAATTCTTCTCACAAACTTCCTTTTGTTTTTCTTTGTCCCTTTGCTCAAAGAGATCAAGGTTCTTTATACACAATGTTTTCTTCCTAAATTAATCAAGAGAATCGATGGACAGTCATGGGAATCAGGTTGTCTCATCTCGTTACATTGTTTTCTCCATAAGATGGAAAAAATTAGGCACATGTTGACTAAATCAGTCGTATGGCAAGTGGTGGTTGAGTCATCCATTCCCTTCTGGTGCCCAATTTCCCTAGTCATGTTCCTGTATATTTGTTTTACTAACTATTTGATCCCTAGATGACATTTGTGCGGTTGACTGATGAGTCATTACGGCAGGCACAGAGTTACAACACATGTCTCATAGTTGCAGCAGTGGTCTTGTAGTGAGAGTCACAACAATAGTGAGTTGCAACAACGGTCTTCTGGTGAGAATCGCAACAACGGTGAGGCAAGAATCGCAACATAGCAAGATTCAAAGTGACAACAAAAGTCACAGCATTGAGAGTTGCAGCAACGAGAGTTGCATTAATGAGAGTTGCAGCAAAGACAAGAGTCGCAACAATGGTGTCAGCAACCCAAGTTGTAGTAGCTACGCTTGAGTAGGGAGTTGCAACAGCTCATACTTAGGAGTTGTAGCTCTTATGTTGGCAAGGTACTTGTGCATCCTTGTTCCTATATACCATTGTTAGCACAGAAGGTGATAATCTCCTAAAAATGCATAAGAATAAGTATTGAAATGGCATGTTGATAGAACAATTTTACCTTGACCAAAAATGCATCATTGTGACTGAAAAGGGTATTACGATGGAATAGAAATGGGAAAAAGGGTATACAAAAAGTATTAGACGAGTTCTACAAAGATGTCAATTTGAGCACCCGTCAGATAGTAAGGATAACTACATTGAAGGGTTGCGCAATATTTGTCATTAAAACATGTTTAAAGGTTATGATCATGAACATTAACTTTATGAATAGAGGGGATATGAATAAAGAGATTAGAATATTTTGCTAAGCAATTGGAAGAAACAATTTCACAAGATTCAAAATAAGATATGGATTGACTTATCAATATCACAAAAATCATATACATATTGAGATTATTAAAGCCAAAATGAATTGATCTAGTGTAGATGAGTTGAGATGAGTTAAGAGAGATAAGATGAGATGAACCAAGCAAAGTGAGATGATACAAGATGAGTGGAGTGAGGTAAGATAATTTTCCAAAATGAATTTATCTAGTGTAGATGAGTTGAGATGAGTTAAGAGAGATAAGATGAGATGAACCAAGCAAAGTGAGATGATACAAGATGAGTGGAGTGAGGTAAGATAATGAAAATTGGTTTGAGTGAAACAAGATGACCCAAACAAAGCTAAGCAATACAAGATGAGATGAACCAAGTGAGATTGGATGAAACAAATTAAGTTGAGTGAGACAAGGCAAGATGAGACAAACCTAGTTAAGAAAGAAAAAATGAGATGAACCAAGCCAAGTGAGATGAGATATCATCATCTATTCCCCAAACATTATTTTCTCTCCAACATAGTCATCTTTCTTCATATCATCATTATTTATTCTCCCCAACATAATCATATTTCTCCTATCATCATTATTTTCTGAATCCTTAGCATTGTCTTCCCTTAACACCATTGTTTCTCGCCATTAATTATTATAATATGTGATGGGTTATACTATATATTTTGCTAAAATTCTTATGAATTCCTCCAAACATAAGTATGACTAACATTACCTTTAATGTAATATTAAGTGGAGATAATATAAAATTAATTATTATAGAAATCACATAAGATTAATATTTAAGTGGAGAAACCAATAAATTGTACTACCACAATTCTCGTGAAATGACAATTTCATCTCATAAAAATGAACCACAAAAAATGTTTCCATTCAAAAAAAATACTAAAACACTAACCTTGTGCAATACCACACACTAAGTAAAAATGGTAATGATGTGGAACTCCAAATAAGTTTAAGAGGGGGAACAACTACATGTATCTCATATGTGAAATGACAATTCCATCCCATAAAAGTGAACCACAAAAATTGTTTCCTTTCATAAAAAAGAACACTAAGTGAAAATGGTAGTAATGTGAAACTCCAAATAAGTTTGAGAGGTGGAACGACTACATGCATCTCATATACATCGGTGGTATATATCATAAAAACAAATATTTTGTAAAAGGTTTAAGTGCAGAAACAAATAAGTTGCAGTACCACTATTATCTCACGAAATAACAATTCCATCCCATAAAAATGAACAACCAAAAAAAAATTAAAATACTAACTTTATGTGATATCACACACTAAATGAAGATGATAGTGATGTGATACCACACACTAAATGAAGATGATAGTGATGTGAAACACCAAATAAAAAGTTATACGACACACTAAATGAAGATGATAGTGATGTGAAACACCAAATAAGTCTTAGAGAAGGAGCAACCACATGCATCTCATGTGTATTAGTAATATATATCATATAAAGTATTTTGTAATACTTTATATTATAAAATATAAAATATTGTAGTATCATAAAATATGTTATGTATTACATAATAAATTATATAACATTTTGTATTTTACAATACAAGTATTATATATTATACAATATAAAGTATTATGGTATTATAAAATATTATGTATTATTATTATGTCTTATATGATATTTTGTATTATAGAATATAAGTATAAAATATAAAATATATTATAAAATATAAAATATCATAAGTATAAAATATAATATATTTTATATTTTATATTATAAAATATAAAATGTTGTAGTATCATAAAATATATTATGTATTACATTTTTGTATTTTACAATATAAGTATTATATATTATATAATATAAAGTATTATGGTATTATAAAATATTATGATATATTATGTATTATATGATATTTTGTATTATAGAATATAAGTATTTTATATTGTGTAATATAAAGTAAATAATAATATAAAATATTGTGTATGTGTATATTTATTAGTACAGTTGTTAACTCGCGGTTGGTGAACGTTGAAAGGTTTACAGCTGAGGAAATTCGAGGTAGAGGAAACGTGCGGATAGTGGATTAAATCTGTGATAGGATGGAAATGTGGCTTGTCTAATATGTTTAATTTCCAAGAATGAAGTTGAAAGAGTGCCTACTAAACGTGGTAATCTCAAAGGTTATTTATTTAAACGTGGCAGTCATATGATGTTACAGTAATTTCTTAATATGATTAGGTAAATGTTAAAAAGTAAACAGGTTAACTGATGTATTCATAAATGCAAGGAAGTTATCAACAATAAATTTGACTCGTTGATTTTGGAAGACGACTAAAAATATACCGACATCTTCAATGTGTAACCATCAGATTATAATTTAAAATTAAAATATCATTAATTGTGTCCATCTCCAATAAATATACACCTTTAAACGTAATTAATAATATTATCATATAAAGTATTGTGTGATACTAAGTATTGTGATATCATAAAATTTATTATGATATACTATGTATTGCATAATACTTTGTATTATATATTATATATAAAGTATTATGGTATCATAAAATACATAATACTTTGTATTATGTATTATATATAAAGTATTATGGTATCATAAAAAAATATTATGATAAACTATGTATTACATGATATTTTGTATTATACAATATAAATATTACATATTGTGTAATATAAAGTAAACAATAATACAAAGCATTGTGTATATGTAACATTTTTTTAATATGTACAACACAATTTTATTAAAAATAAAATCGTGAACTTTTCATTTCATTAAGTAAAGTTCATATGGATATAATTAGTGAAAGACAAGTCCATTTTAGAAGCAATAAAAGGATCCCACATATATTTATGGAGACTAACAAAGGAGACTTGATGCAAAGCGACAAAAAGGGCAAAAGAACCAATTATGGAAGAGGAAATTCCTTGAGGAGGTTTCATGAGATAGAGATAGCATCAAAAGAATTAAACCATTCATTATTTTCCAAGGTAAAGATGGAATTGTGCTAGTTTATCAACTACTAGGGGTAAAAAAAAATTGGATGTAAATTTTGTGGTTTAAAAAATCATGGTTTTAATAAATCTTAATGGGTTAAAATTTTGTGGGTTGAATCATTTTTGGGGCGTTGAAAAAAATTGTGGGTTCCCTACAAGTATTTTTTGTTTCTTTTATTGCAATTCACTATATTGTCCCCTAAACTTGCACTTTGCAAATGTAAACTTTGTTACATGAATCATGGAATGCTTAGTGCAACACTAGAGGAAACACACATTGTCACCACAACATTCACCTATCTCGCTTCATAGGTAGTGTTTTTCCAATTGTAGGGTGATTCCCTAAATACTTATTCTATTATATAACTTAAGCTTGGAAAGGGTATAAAAGATAAAAAGTTCAGGGATTTAAAGATTTATTTGAGAAGATAGGATGGAATCAAAGGACTAGAGCATGTTATTGGGTATAATGAGTCTATGTTTGCATACAAAGGACTTAAAATGAATGATGAAGAATGTTGCCAATGTTGGACAATTGGTTTTCATTGATGTCAACCCTTGGATATTGATGTCAACCCTTGGAGTAGTCCAGAATTCCCAGAGATGTGAACGAGATCATTGTACAATTTGTTTTCATTTGTATGATCAATATTGATGGTGAGTTGGTTGATGTTCGCAGATGTGATGGATGCATTTGTTGAAGTCTACAAGGAGCCTCATAGATGTGGTTATGGGACCCGAAGTTGATTGAGGAATATGGACATGAAGGATAGTGTAAATGTAGGTGTGACACTTATATATGGATAGTACTCGTCGTGTCATTTCCAGTGATATGTGGTATGCTACATGGTTCCTCACTGTTAGGGAGATATGCCCTTGTGAAGGTGGAAGACCCCAAGAAGGGGAAAGAATCTCTAGTTGGTTACAAGTGAATTAGTCAAAGGGTAAAATGGTTGTAATAAGAAAACTATAGAAGCCCTAAAGCTAAGGAAGGAGGTTACCTACCAAAATTATAAATACACCTCAAGGAGTCATTCACAAGTACACTCACTCATACATTCATTTGAGTATCTATCTTGTGACATTGTTATGGTCTAATATTTTGGTTTAATGGTGAATTCGATGACAGGTCTGAGGTAGCGGAGAAAGTGCGGAAAAAGAGTGAAACTTTTGGAGTTGCAGAGTTAGGGTTTCCTGTGGAAACCTTAATTTGGCTAGCTCTCATGGGGCAGGCATAGGGTGTCCCACAAGGACCCCACGGGTCGCCTAGAGGACATCACGTGAGGACCCGCGTGACAAGGAGTCTTTGTCTCACGAGGATAAGACAAAAGTGGGGAGAATGTTGGTACTAGGTTATTGAAGGTTGTAGAAGTGTTACAGGTAAGTGTTATTGTGTTTCAGGTCAGCTACATGACTACAGGAAAGCTTATATTTAATTTTTAACGGATACTTGTTGGTTATGGTATGGTACATACTTGAGAGGTATGTCTTGTTGATGGTACACCTTGGTAAAGTTATGGTACATTGATTATAAGCATTAGTGATTGTCTTAGTATCTGTTTTGGTTGCATGGTGAAGATGTTATGGTACATGCTTGAGGCTTGTTCTTGGTATATTATTGAAGCATTGGTACAAGGTGTATGGTTGTTGTGTTAGAGGTCTATCATTGATATTGATACATTATTGAGATATACACTTGGTATATGTTAGCACATGCATATGATACATCTCTTGGTGATGTTGGTACTTGGTTGAGGTACACCATTGATTTACTTGTTTATCGTATCGTATGGTACATGGTGTATAGCATGATACGATATATGGTTGAGACACATTTCATGGTATATGGTACATGATTGATGATATGCTACAAGTTTGATGTATGATTGATACACGATATGGTACATGATTGATACTTGGTATGGTACAGGTTTCGTGCATGGTTGATGCACTTGTTATGGTACAGGTTATGGTACATGGTTGATGGTATAGGTTGTGTTACAAGTTGATGTACATGGTTGATGGTACAGGTTGTGGTACAGGTTGATGCATGATTGATGCACAGGTTTGGTACATGGTATGGTACAGGCACATATCTTGTGATGGTATGTTGATCTTGGAACATGCTCGGTAGAGGCATGCGTTGGTGAACATCTAGTTGAGAGGTGTCCTTGGTATATGTGAGACAATTTGGTTGAGTATCGATGACAGTGACAAATTGTAAAGTTTGATTAGTGACATATTAGACAATGATAGGTTGAACATGTTGATGTTTACATAGACAGTGGCAGTGATAGTGGAAGATATTGTTGTAGTGACAGTTGGTCTACACTTATATTTCAGGGCGGCGAGACGGGGCAAGGATAGGTGGTTGTATCCACCTTCCGGTTAGAGCCGGAGAACACAGGGGGTTGGAGCCATAGAATAGAGGGGGTTGTAGCCAGAGAATAGAGGGGGTTGTAGCCTCCTTCTGGTTGGAACCGGAGAATTCATGGACTCGTAGCTCCCTTCAGGTTGGAGCCTATAAAATAGGGGGTTGGAGCCTCTTTTCAGTTGTAGTTGGAGAATTTTGAAGTTGGTGCTTCCTATGAATGAATTCTCGATATATATAAGAAATAATTATGTGGTTTTCTCCCATTTGGGTTTCCGCATAAATATTGGTGTATTGTGTTCTTGATTTGATGATATTGATGTGATGCTACTTATGATTACATTCTTATGATATATTGAATAGATGATACATTGATGATGAACTATTGAACATTGTTGATTAAGTTGAAAGAATATATATTGTGGTTAAAAGTGAAAAAATGCATATCGATCCACCAAGCCCCCCCCCCTCCCCCCTCTTAGTATTCCAACAACCAAGATAATATCCAAGATAATATGATTTTAAGATGCAATGTGATAACTAAATCAACAAGACATTTTACATTAATAATCAATGAAAATATTTATGAAGAACCAAATTTCACATATAACATCAAACAATTTATAAACCATGTAATCCAAATAACCAAATAAGTTAAGGATCAAAATCACATAAACAAAGAAATTATAATTTTAATTATCTTTGTTTCTTGAACACCGCGTCGAATAGTAGAGGATCAATAAGAGGTTTCACTTCTATCCTTGGCTCAACTCAAACTCTCCAAAGGACAGTCAAAATCTACATGAAAATCAATATTCATTGACTTACAAACAAATTATAATTATAGCATCAATTAAACAATCTAATCTATATAAAAAGGAAAGAAAGTGGAAGGCACTACATCAACAACAACATTCTCCAATCCTCCTAGAGATCTTCTTGATCTTATTACTATCCCAAGGGTTTGCTCTAGAATAATCCATCCTTTTGGAAGATTTGATTCTTCCAATTTATAGGTTTACAATACCACCGAAAATTCACCATCTTTGACAAATTAATAGATGATCATTCAACAATACACTCAATAATTAATGTAATAAGAAATTTTCTTCTTCGAACCAGGTCTATGGTTCTTGATCTCTTTTCCTATTAGGGACAAGAGTCAACCTCCTACGGTCTTCTTGAAACACTTATCAAGATCCCCTCTACATTTTTATAGAGGTGGTACTCTTCTTTGTCACTCGGATATTCAATACACTTACTTAGAACATATATTCATGTATTCATAACATCAACACCTATGAGTGTGCCAGGTGATAAAATAATTGAACATATAACAAATGAATTATAGTAGAAATATAATAACCTCACATGCAATAGAAAAATAGCTATATCCATTAATTGAAGTAATGAGAAAAAAAAAATTGAAGCAAGACTTATATACAAAAAATAAGAATGATGACCCATAAATTAGAGAGATTTAAATGATTTCATTCATTTAGAATCATAATATGCATAAATATTGAAATGACACTCACCATAATACCTGACTTATACCTCATGGAGCAAGGCCTAATGCATCTTGGAAGATAGTTGGTGTGGTGGACACCATCTAAAAATATTGATCTCTATGGTGGTGAGAAGGGTCTCCATCTGTGTAAGTGGATATTGTTGGTCATGTAGTCTCTCGACACTCCATATATGCAACTTGAGGGTCTCAAGACATGGTATCCTTAATTATCCCACAAAATGGGGATAATTGGTCCAATAGATCATCGATCCTTGGTAGAGGGTATCGATTCTTTAATGTAATCTTGTTCAATTCCCTGTGATCAATACACATTCTCCAATTCCCATACTTATTGGGTACAATTATGATGGGTGAACCATAAGGTGAGGTACTTGGCCGAATTGCACTCTTCTATAACAATTGTTGCAACTGCTTCTTCACTTCATTCCCTTCTAGAACAAAATGTCTATACAACCCAATATTTGGCAATGGGGAGTCTGGAAATAACTGTATTTCGTGCTCCACTTCCCTCTTGGGTGGTATCCCTTTAGTCTCTTGGAACACTCCTCTATATTCTTGTAGAAACTCCTTCAATTGATGTTTCTTCTCTTTAGCATCCTTTACTATGATTGACTCATCCTTAAACTAATTTTCTCTTAAGAAAAGTAAAACATAATTCTAGCTAGAGTTGTTCAATTTCTTAGTTTGATTGGCACTTATCAATGAAATTTTTTATTTACCTTTGTACGCGTTGATGATGAAGGATTTCTCATCCTTGATGAGGCGGTATTGGTTGGATATTTGCATGATGATAGAATCCCTCATATACATGATGGGTGACCCACAAGGTGAGGTACTTGGTCAAATCACACCCTGCTATAACAATTGTTGCAACTACTTCTTCACTTCATTCACTTCTAGAACAAAATGTCTATACAACCCAATATTTGGCAATGGGGAGTCTAGAAATAATTGTATTTCATGCTCCACTTCCCTCTTTTGTGGTATCCCTTTAGGCTCTTGGAACAATCCTATGTATTCTTGTAGCAACAACTCCAATTGATGTTTCTTCTCTTTAGCACCCTTTACTTTGATTGACTCATCCTTAGACCAATTTTCTCTTAAGAAAAGTAAAACATATTTCTAGCTAGAGTTGATCAATTTCTTAGCTTGATTGGCACTTATTAATTAATTTTTTTATTTACCTTTTTACGTGTTGATGAAGAAGGATTTATCATCCTTAATGAGGCGATATTGGTTGGATCTCTGCATGATGATAACATACCTCATATACATGTAGGGGCTTCCAAACAATACTGTGCATACATATAATGGTACTACATCCATTTCTACTCCATCTATAAAATCAACACTTATAGAAAATTTAATCTTACACTGCTTTGTTACCTTGATCTCTACATCCTTGTTTACCCAACCTAATGGATAGGGTTTAGGATGATCGTGAACCTCCAATCCAAGATTGTTGACCAGATCCGCTACTATGATATTATCATGTGAACGAGAGTCAAGCATAACATCTATCTTGGTCTTCTTGACATGAATCTTGATGTGGAAGAGTTTGGTCATATCATTCTCTTCCTGGTTGTGAAGGCTACTCATATTTACCTTCTTTTGCATAGATGTGCAGATAATGTTTTCATCCACATTTGAGCTACTTTCAACCTGATTGATTGAATCTGTGGCTAGAAGGTTCTTTTTCTTCCTTTCCTTCTTGCGGTTCTTCAGATTCTTCTTTGGATGTAGTTTCCAACACTTTTCCTCAGTGTGGCCATCAATGTTGTAATGATTGCAATGGTTTCTAGGATCTTTGTATTAATGTATAGTGGTTGTTGTATTCTTATGTTTTCCCCCTTTCCACTTATTCTTCCCCTCCTTGGAATCTTCTTGGTGCTCTTTCTACTTCGAACCACTTGGATTCCCTTTATTTTGGCCTATGTTTTCCAGGTATTGCACCTATACACACACCTCATCCACTGTCCCTGGCTTGAAAATCATCAAATGATTTCGGATATGATCGTGTAACCCCCCCAAATAATTTAGGAGTACATCTAGGTTCTTGGGAGAGATACCCAACATGATGGCCATATTTCTGAACTCAGTGGTGTACTCATGTACACTTTCCCCTGCCTCTTCCTGAAGTAGTGCCACCGGATCCATTGGTCCTCTACATACCTGATATGGTAGATTTGAGACTTGATGAGGATTTTGAATTCATCCCACCTAGTTACTAGTAGATCACCCTCCAACCTAAGTTTTTATGTATGGCTTTCCCACTAGGTTAAAGCATGACCCTTTGACTTCAATATAGAAAATGAAATCTTCTTCCCTTCATCTATATGGTGAATGATAAAATAAAATTATAGTTTTTGCAACCAATGATTCAATTTTAATGCATCGATCTCACCTTGGTAGGTATTTATGTCCACTTTTTGCAACCAATGATTCGATTTTAATGCATTGATCTCACCTTGGTAGGTCTTTATGTCCACTTTTGCTTCCATATTGAATAGGGACCGTGAAGGGTTAATGACACTTGAACTCAACTACTCTTTCTCAGACTCTTTCCATGATTCATTTCTTGAGTCTTCTCAATCTCCCAATTTCCCCTCTGATTCAGTCTCCGAGTTAGAGCCTCCATCATCTATGAATGGTCCAAACTTGATTTATAGAGCTGCCATCAGGAGGTTCATATTACGACTGATGTTGACAACTTACACTTCCAACCACTCAATTCTCTCTTTTGTTGGATCTCAAGGGTTATTATGCATAGACTCGTCTGCGATGGCTAGCATTTCTGCAACTTCTCTTTAAGTCGATTCTTGGATCCTGCAACTTCCATGACTACCCAAAAGAAAAACCTACTCTAATATAAATATGATCTATAAATTGTCATGGACATTCCACTGGAACATTTCATCACAACATATCTAATAAAATACTAGAATCTTTATTATTAAGGTTATTTTTCCTTTAGATGTCAAGAATATTTAGTTATTGATTTTATTCTTATTCATGAAATATATAAAATGAGGAAAATAGAGAACATTAAAATACAATTACACCATCCACAAATAAACACAAGATATGACCTGGGAAACCCAATACGTGAGAAAACCCAGTTAGAAGGTGAGGTTGCTCTGCTCTCTTTTCTTTGGTATAGAAATGATGCAAGTACAAAGAAAGAGGCACTCTCCGTGGAGTTTCCTTTGACCTGTGGCATGTATGGTTGCTAAAAAATATACCCTCCTCTGTTATTCTCACATAATACCACTCTCAAATGTTCTTCTCAGTTATAGAACAAGAAATAATGCAAAAGAATGGAACCCCTTCTCCTCCTAATGGCCTGATATTTAACATAGCCCGATATCCATCTAAGGGTAGGATTTTGACTTCCTCAACCCTCAATTTTGATAGGGATTTGGACCTTATATAATATTATTGAAATTACATATGTTTCTATCCCCATGTGAGTGAGTAACAGGAGCTGACATGGCATCCTCTCATACCATGTTGGTCAACACGGTACGCCAACTTGCGGGAGGCGTAACTTTTGTATACGAGCTCCGATTGACGTGATTTTTTCACCGTTGGTAAGGTATTGATGGATATAATATTGTCACGAGGTACAAACAATGCTTAGAAAGTTTTAACCCCCAAAAATGTAGTTTGATGCCTCAAAATGGCCCTAGAAGGTTCTAGACCCCAATTTTCCAAACTATGACTTGCCACTAAAATGGCCTTACAAGTTGGTTCCTCCAATTTTTTCCACTCTGAATGGATAAAGATAGATGAAAAACAATATAATGATCCAATTTGGATAATCTATCATCTACATTTAGGACTGTTGTGCACATGCGTTGATATGAAATTTCAAGGGACATCATCTATCGTTGCACTCTTCCTAAAATAATATCAAGATCTACATTTCTCTCCAACATATCCTCGTCCATTTCTTGTGATTTCCTCATAGCCTCATTTAAAGTAGTAATTTGAGAATATTTGATTGCATATTTTACATTGGAAGGCATTGCATTTTTGAAAAATCCCAAAATGACAAGGTCATTAGGACGTTGATCTTTAGGTATTCGTTGCAAGATTCTAAAAAATCAAAGATTAAAATCTCTGACCTTTTCATTTTTCTCCAAATGAATTTGGGTAAATTGAGTCAATAGGGTATGATAGGCAATAGTGTGAACATTTCTACCCATAATGCATACTCAATATCATCAAAACATGTGATCAAATTTTATGTAAAGAGAGATGTCAATCATAAGTTGGGCTAATCAAAGTTTGTAGAAATACTTTGACCATAACATCATCATGCACTACTCCATGTATATCACATATTGTTAAAAATTGATCCAAATGTTTATCAGAATTCATTGTCCAATCACCATTAAATACTAACAATATCCCAACTGGAATATTTGGCAATTGATGTTGTTCACCTTGAAGAGCCATAGGACTTACCTTTGTCTCTGTCTCTAATTTCTTTGCCTATCATTATTTCATCCATCATTTTTGTCTTTCTTCATTTTGTTTTTTTTTATTTCTTTGTTCATCGTTTCGTTCCTCATGATTTTCCATCTCTTCTTGATGATCAAGAGATTATGGAAATAAAGAGATAGAAACTTGAACCATAGAGATACTGGTTTTTTCAATAATATATCTTCTACTTTTTCTTTTAGATCCTTTAAAATATTTTGAAGTGTCCAGTATTGACAATCTTTATTGGAGTCACCTTATAAAATCATGAGGAACCGACGATTCCTGTTGAGCCAATACCTACCAAAATCACTCTAATTCTTCTCGATTCTTTGTTGTTTTGAGGAACAAAGCATACATTTGATTAAAAATACTTCTTTGGTAATCCAGTCCAATGAGAATATGGGGTTGGACTGAATCAGGACGAGTCATCAACTGGAGATAATAATATTAAAATTTATTTCGATTTTTCCCTAGTATGGTCGCCTAAAATGTTGATCTTTTTCTTGTTAGGGACAAGCTTTAACCTCCTAGTTTATTCTTGAAATACTAATCAATATTACCCTCTACATTTTTATAGAGGTGTTACTCCTCTTTCTCACTCAAATATTCAATATATTTTTGCAAAACATGGATTCATGCATTCATAACATCAACACCTGTGAGTGGCCCAAGTGGTAAATTAACTAAACAAATAAATATAATAGGAAGATAATAATCTCACATGAAAATAATAGAACAACTACATCCATTCCATCACATCCATTATTTCATGTATTGAGAAAACGATTTTGAATCAAGACCGATGGCCCAAAAATTAGAGAGATTTAAATGATTTCATTCATTTAGAATCATAATATGCATAGGAGAAACATACATGAGATCTCATGCTTTATAAAAATCTTGAAACCTCAAATGTTATGAAATCCTGGAATAGCTCTCTACGAGAGAAAAAAATAATTACTCATTGATGTTCAAGTTCGAATAAAGTGCTTGCCTATCGCAAAACACAATGTTCATGGTACTTAAATGATTAAAGGAAATGCATTCATCCAATTGGACTAGGATGGGGCTCCCGTGGACCAAATAAAATAGTAACGGTAACTTGGAAGAAAAGGAGAAGTGCAATTAGGGATCGACTTTACAAATGAGTAATACACTAATAAAGTTGGATGATCAAAGACTTGGACGAAAAGAGGGGAAAAGCTTAAAAAGAGATGCACTCACTAAATAGAAAAGGAATGGTAGATGGATGGATGTATCTTTCTCTCTCATTGATGATCTCTTGTTGGCATTGGGGTCTTCACATATATATCTAGGCCTTTGAACCTTTCTAGTATAACTGCTTCTTGGCAGTTATTATGGATTAAATATTTGTGTTAATGATTTTTTGATCCACTCTTCAATGTATTCCTTCATGGGTGGAACCGTGATGTCTTGCTTAACTCAAAGCGAGAATATTTCTTCTTCCATTTCTTTACATTCATAGTGCAATTGTTAAACTAATTTCAAGTGATCTTTGTTATTATTAACGAAAGTAACTAACCACCACTTAATTTATTCCTCCAAAAAATCAATGAGGTTGTCAAACTCACTAGCCCATGAAGCTTTAATTACACTCAATTCTATCTCCAAATGATTCTTAGGTATAAGCATAGACTCTCTTACTAGTTGTGGGCCCTTGAGATCTTTAACAATTTTGAGTGCTTTTAGGAATGCATTGCTTCTTTTATCATTAATTGTACAATTGGCAATTGAATCTCATTACATTTGAATTATTTCCATCCAGCTAGCTCTCAGTTGTTTTATTCTACAGTTTGAAGGTAAATCCTATTGATTTCTATGGAAATCACTTAAACTTGTCACCCGCACAGCAAAGGTACTTAAATCATTTTTATGAAATAGTTCATCATGTTCTAAATATTTTTGCAAATATTCCATAAATGTGGCAATCCATTCAGATAAGTTCCTTAAACTTGTACTGACTTCCCAAGGTTCTGAAATAATATCAAGTTGCTTATTGATGTTTTTTCTGACAAATGATCTTACCCCGCTCAACCAATTGGCATCCTTCTTTACCTGTTTCAATGTCCCTGGTGTAGTTTGAGGCATTTGATCTAGAGAAACAATAGCTAAAGGTTTTGTGAACAAAGGTTTAGGACTCAATGTGTCCTTGAGTTCACTTGTTATTCTTTTTAATCTAATATTTTCCATCTCCTACTCCAAAATGGAGTGAGCGAGAGTGTTTCCAATGGTGAAATGAAATTTAAGGATTCTCGAGGGTCCGAATCCTGAAACATCCACTTATGAATTCAATTTTTGAGTTATTTTCTTATTCTTAAAATGGAATTTTTCTATTTGCAACTTTCTCTCTTCTTTATTATATTGGGCATTATGCAATGTTAAAGGTTGATCTCCAATAATAGTTGGTCCTTCCTGGGCCAACTCCTCTGTAATTCATTGACTGTCATAAATTTGTAGTGCTACCTAGTCAGGTACAATGTGTGACATCCCTCTCTTTAATCCCAACAAATTATAATGTAATTGTCTAAATGTGATTTAGCCTAGTGAGCCGATATGTTTGGGGTGAAGAGCCCATATTGATTTATGTGGTCGGTGGCTGAAGGATATATTATGTACAATGGAATAATTAACGATGTGAGAGGGACAGTAAATATGGGGGGATATGATTCGACAAGGGATGGAGCTAAAGGGGGATCGAAGTGAAACCCCTGTCATTTGCCTAAGTTAATTTGCCATTATGAAATAATCCTCCCTTTGACTTCTTAGACCCTTCGTCATTGAATTCATATAAGAGGTTGAGTGTCAGAAGTCACAATCTTTATTTATTGAGAGCATGGTGTTGAAGTGCAATCATATTTGGGAAGAGTGAGAGTCAAGCAAGAAAGGGAGAAGAAGGAAATTTGAATGGAAAAAGAGGATAAATTTTACATGATGATTTTTTTCCAGCAAGAGACAAGCTGAGTGTTTGGAAGAGAACCAGCCATGATGTGCTTGAAGCCATCCATTATTGGGTTGTGTTTATGCTGGAAATGTGGCATGTTTTTCTGTAAAACAAGTTGTGCTCCTATCGAGCATTTCTTGTTGAGGAAATGGCTACAAAGCCTTGTGAAGGTTGCTATAAACGCCCATGGAGCAATTGAGATTTCCTTGAATCCCCAGCTATGAGTCTCATATCCAATCGAGTGCACTAGAGCCCTAGAGAGAAGTGGGAAGGCCCGAGGGACTGTTTAGATTGAAGGGGGATCCCATTCCTTGGGTTGTGCAGGTTGTGGGGAAGAGAGTTGGTGGATTGGAAATGATGTTTGAGTAGAACCTAGGATTTGGGCTACTGAATGTGGAGAGTGGACAACCAAGAGGGCCAAATATCCTTGTGGACTCATATTCTTAGCTCGTAGGCAGCTTGTTGTTGAGATAAAATTAATGGAAAACTTATGGTTGGGAGGAACGTCCTTCCTATGCAGCCAATTGGCCATTTTGTAAATATATAAGTCTTATGTTATGTTTATTATGTTATTCCGATGTGTAAATGGTTTTATATGAATGTTGTGTGTTTGTTTTTTTGCTTGAATAGTTGCATTCATGTTTTAAAATATGATGTTAGATGCATGTTAAATTATGGGATTGTTTCCCCTTGGTTTATTGTATATGTATGGGTCATTTTAAATTTCATGTTAGCAAGTGGGTATGTTACAATCTGGTATCAGAGTTTCTATTTCAAAGATCATGCTTGTATGGGCCAACACCAGTGTGAATTGGTAGAAATTTGTTGTTATGGATTTTGGATCTGTGACAGATTTGGGGGAAAATGTGAAACTAGAGTGAAATCCCCAAATTTATAAACAAGTTCAAGTTGAAATTATACCCACAATGGTTTAGGAAATGATCGATGGCATCGATCTACAAGTTGCAGAGTCAAATTAGGCATAGAAGGTCAAATTATGTGTTTTAACGGTGATTGGGGAGTTAGTAAAATAAATGGCCCAGATCATATTCAACTTGGAGATCAATGGTTGATATTCATTCTAAATCAATTAAACTTCCAAGTTCACAGAAGATAAATTTCAGAGAAATTATAAAATTCTCAAAAATTATAATTTTTGGGGATTTTTGAAAATATCATACAGTGATGACGTCAACCATATTGTGATGTGGACTAACAGGGTCCATGGTAGCATTTCCATGGTTGCAGAAGGAAGGGGTCCTAGAAAAAATTTGATGGATCCATGGTCAATATCGCTTGATTTTTAAGGATCAATGACTGACATTCATTTGCGAGTTTGGAGGAGCCCAATGAAGTTGGGAGTAGTTTGGTGAATCGACGGTTTAGATCACTCTGAGCTCGAAGATCAACGATCTAGATCCATCGTTGAGGATGCTTTGCGGAGAGAGACTTGCAAGAAGAATCTTGCAGAGAGAGACTTATGGGAAGATATTTGACATCTTACCACTCCGTCGGGAAGGTTTTTCGGATAGGCTTGCGGGTCGCACCTCTAGAGAAGAATCGTGAGTGTATTAACTTGATACTCCATAGAGAAATGTCCGCAAAGGTTTTTTTGATAGGATGACGGGCTGAAAATTTTGAAAATAACCACAAGAATGTTAACTTGATACTCCACGAGGAAAAGTCCATGAAGGTTTTTTTGATAGGCCCGCAAGCTGCAGCTTTCGGGAAGAACCATGAACATTTTAACTTGAAACTACACAGGGAAAAGTCCGCAAATATTTTTTCAATAGGATTGCGGGTCACGAGCTTTGGGAAAATCAAAATACAAGTTAAGTTACTACTCTGTGGGGAAAAGTCCGTGAAGGTTTTTCCGATAGGCTTGCGACTTGCATCTTTCAGGAAAACCTTGGAATATTTAACTTGACATTCCAATGGGAAGAATCTGCAAAGGAGAGCTCAACAAACTTGTGGAAGGTTTGGTCGATGGTCTATGGAGGAGAACAATGGATGATGACATGGCCAAATATGGGAATCACGTGTGGAATCAGCATACACATGACATGCCATGTCAATCATATTTACAAGGTTAGGCACAAGTCAAATTAACATACTGTTATAGTAGAAAAACAATCAATTTCTATGAAAATTTTCAGGATTTTGAGGGTCATAAACTTGCAGGGGAATTTTGAGGCCCTAAACAACATTTTCATGTAGTTGAAATCAAGAGAATTGTGTGCACATGTGATTTAGCACAGAGTCTTTGTTGCTAGAATGAAATAGTTCGGTAGGGTATTTCCAACAACGTATTTTGAACGCAAAATAGAGCTTGTATGAGGAAGTTACAGTTGAAATAGTATAGGGTATAAATTAGGTATCAATTTACTTCCAAAGGGCATAACTCCTTACTCAGAAGTCAGTTTGGGGCACAGGAGAAGTCTGTGGAAAGATCATGGACCATAGAAGATATCTATGAAACTAGATTTAGAATACAGGTACTTGAAACTGTGAAATATGGTAGACAAGACACTTGTAGCATAGAGGGCTAAAAATGAGAAAATGGTCTAAACTTCTACAGACCATGACTATCAACCCGAAGCCTGGTTAAAGGTGAAGTTTTGATAGATAGATCAAAAAGAAGGTATGGATATATTGATTTGGAATTCTAGTAAAATTCAAAAGGATTTGGTGTGGATATTCTCAAATAGGCCCAAATTTCTAAGTTTGGAGAAGGTGTAAAAGGACAAAGTTACTAAGTTCCAGATTGTTGTAGAATTTGACTGGAGCATCAAATCAGAAATATGAGAGTTTCTTTGAACTCATTGTCATCAATATCGTCAATGTATCATGCAATTTTTTTTCTGGTTCCTAACAAATTTTCTTCTATAGGTGATAGAAGTTGGCCTCTGAAAGTTATTTTGAACCAGCAAAACAGGTGCAAAAATGGGTGAAACTATTGATTTCAGGAAGCCATAAATTTTATCTTAGAAATCAGATCCCGTCATGAGTATAACCATTAGAAAGGTAATCCAGATGAAAATATGACATAAGGATTGAGCTCTCTAAGGAATCATCTAGTTGTTTCATAACTTTGCAGGAAAAGTGGAGTTCGATTCCATGAACCATGCAACTATTTAAAGTGGAAGTTTTCCAAATAATTTCGATTCCATGAACCATGCAACTATTTAAAGTGGAAGTTTTCCAAATAATATTAATTTTGGAGAAACATTCCTAGGTGATAGAGGTGTGTGTAAAAGTTGAGTTTTTGGGTCAAAAAGAGTATTGAAACTTATGATAGTGCCTATGCAAAGGTATAGAGGCACATTGAAGTGCATTAACCTAGAAAATAAAAGGGAGTTGAATTTTAATAGCAGGGTATTATTAAAAGGAGAATCAAATGTCATGAGTGGATATTGTGTGGTTTTGTTGTGGATTATAATTCCAGATGTCCAATGGATAGGAAAGAAAGGAATGGCTTGTAAGATTTGAATGAGGTAATAAATATCTACAAATCAAGAAAATGAAATATCGAAAAAGGGGTCAGAAAGAGTAGAGTTGAACTAATATTCAACTGCTACAGAGTTTGAATGGCCTGCAAAGGAGAATCAACAAGTATTCTCACATAAAAACATGAATCCTATAGGTGAAGGATGTCATCAATGGGCACAGAAAGGCAAGGTAAGACTTCATATCCATTGAAGGTAGAAATGTTATGATGGATGAAGAGCTTGCCACAAAATAAAAGCAAGGAACTCAGAGATGATGAGTGACTCATGGGATTGGCGAGTCATGTTTGAGAGAAGGCATAGGAATGCTTGAAAAATAATTCCTAGCCGGGATTTAGCCACTTTTGTCAAATAAATATTTAGAGTAAGAAGGCCACTTATGCTATCAGAGTGCATAGTGGAAGCATGGTGAAAGACTAAAATATTCATCTGGAATAATGCATTTTACAACACTATGAATGTGGAAAGGTTCAACCAAAAAATGCATTTTACAACACTATGAATGTGGAAAGGTTCAACCAAAACAATGTGCGAGAAAGTCTTTCCCATGTAAAGGAAACACCTATGAGGTGGCAACACTAGTGGGATATTTTAGTTGGAAATTAAAAAGGGCCAAGTGGAACTTGGCTATAAAAGGTTCAAATCAAGGAATAGTGGTTCACAAATGAGTAGAATGAAGGCAAACAAGGCACTTAGAATCTACAGGAATTCAAGAATAGCCATCTACAACACAAAAATAAATGAAAAACATGAAATGAATATGCATTGGAAGGCATACTAGAAATGATGCAAGATGCAAATAAGAAAGATTGAATGCTTAATGCATATTGATGTGCATTTGTGCATGTGGACATGCCTGAACATATGTATGGCATGCTTGTAGATTGAAGGTAGTCTGTTGTTATATGTGAAATAATGATGTCAAGATATTTGAATATGAGTAATTATGGATTATGTATCCAGGAAAATTTATAGCATGGTTGAAAGTGATGATGATGGTGTTGCTTATGGTAGCCATCCACGTGAAGAAAAATGAGGATGGAAAAATGTTGATCAAGAGGTTGGTGAAGTGAGCCTACGAGATTCTACAAAATATCAATTGATGAGGTAGCATCAAGTAATTTAATAACAACCATGCATGTATGCATTTGGGTTGCTTATAATGCATAAATATTGAATGGAATTGAGGTAAGATTTCTCTCAATTAAATTTCAAGATTTGAATTGATGTAAAGGTCAAGGGCCTTAAGTATACAAATGTTGTTTAATGCTCATTTATGAGAAATTAATTGCATGTCATGTTATGTTGGTTATGAGATCATGACCAAGTCAATTCAGGAGACATATTCCTACTATAACAATGAATTCCAATAGAGATAGTCATGTGTGAGGCCATGTTGTGGTTGGATTATATGGAAGGGTTATTGTTCCATATAAGTTCTTAATGGTCTTCCCCCGTATAACCAATGTTTGGACTGCAACCTCTTTGTCGACATTGAATAGCACTAAGAGATCATATCCCTAGTGTTGTGTATGGGTTAAAGAGGATGATATCCAAATGATTGAACAAGTAATTAGGAAGAGTTTGGATGATTTGTTGAGGCATTGGCTAGACCTTCCAACTCACCATGGTGGAATACATGACATGGGTATGTGGTATTCTAGAGTCAATGCAAGGATGCATTGTGTAGATATGGCCATGGGTATTGGCACATCGGTTTGTTGATAATGCTTGATTGAATTATAAGAAGCTTGGTATGCTAGATAATGCATGTGCAAGGAATGATAATTTGATTCTATTTAAATGAATAATAGTTGGAAGTGACGAAATTTTTAGAGTAATATAATTATGAAATCACTTCATGGGATGATTGCAAATGTTGTAATGAGATGATAATGTGCATCAATATTGACAAATTGTTTAGTTGAATGATTGTTGAGAAAATTGCAAGAAAAATGGTTTTGGATATGGAAATGGTGTAAGCCCATAAGAAAGACCAATTACTACTATTGAAAGTGTCAAACATTATGAGAAGGAATCCCATGCTTGGGAAACTTGATTTCCTATATGAAATAGATTTGGAAATTAATAAGTAAAAATTGATATGATGATTGTATGTATGTGATACAGATGAGATGATGGTTGCTAAAGTTGAAAGCTCGGGAAGAAAGATATTGTTAGGACACTGGAACCCTATAATTTCCATAGGTTACAAATTACCATTGGAAGTTTGGTAGTAGATTGGCACTCTCCTTGCACAAGAACACCTTGGAAAATGATGGATCGCCCGAGGGACTGTGTAGCGGAGAAGGGGATTTCTAAGCCTGGAAGGTGAGTATAGAAAGGAAGAGGCAACTCAATAATGCATATGGCATGGTGGATGAAATCATGAGTGTGTGTCAAGAAAGAACAGTGAGTTGAATTCTTGTTTGTGGTAGCTTTGTGAAGCACAGGACAACCATACATATAAGTATTTAATTATGACTACAAAATTAATTTTTGAACAAATGTTTACATTGTGGACTTGGGAACTATTGTAAATGATATAATTTATATTTGAAAATAAATATAACTTGTATGTTTTTTGGTGGTTTTTATAGGGACAACTGAAAAATGAAGAACACCAAGAGGTGGTGTATTCCAAAGGAAAAAGGAATGAAATCATCTACAACTAAAAGGAATCAAATCTCTAAAAGAGAATAGAAGAGAAGATAAATTCTAGTGGACTTGTTGTAGCTTGAAAGAAGTAAAGTAGAGTTGAAGATGCAATGAGGGAAGCACATTTGCAACTATTTGAAGGTTTGGAGATTCCATGATAACAATTGGAGTTCCTAAAGCCACAACTTTGATACTTCATGATCGACCTTGTGTTGGAGCTCTAGAGGAAAGTGGTATAGCCTGAGGGACTATGGCACAGAGAAGGAGCTACACTTCCTTGGGTTTTGTAGGTTGAGGAGAATGAGAGTCTATTGGTTGGAATTGTTGTGGGGATCGACAAATTGTGAAAGTAGTTGCAGCTAGGAATCATGAAACTGTGTCTCTGAGACTTTTTTGTCAGTCTATGCTAGAGCCCTGGAGTGAAGTGGTATAACCTAAGAGACTATTGTGCAAAGAAGGGGGTACGCTTCCTTGGGTTATGTAGACTGAGGGGAAAGAGAGATTGTTGGTTGGAATTGTTTCCTGGATTATAAATTGTAGAATCCTTATGTATGTATTTTGGGGTCGGAGTGCTTATGTCTTAATGTTTGAGCTAGAATTCTTGTGTGATATTAGGCCAAAGAGACTACATATAAATTAAAGAATGGTCAAGTTGGATTTGGTTGAAGGTGGTCAAGCAAATGGAACAAAAAATTCTAGAGATAAATAGAAGGTAAAGGCAACTCAATCAAGAACACATATTGTTTCCATATTGATGGGTGCTCAAATTTACATCTTTTTAGCACCCATCCAATAGTTTTTGCACACCTTTTTCCCATCTCCATTTCTATATTAATACACTTTCCATTCAAAATGGTACATTTTTTGTCAAGGTATAATCATTCAAGCAATATGTTATTTCAATACTTATTTATATGCAATTTTCAGAAGATTATCACCTTTCGTGCTAACAATGTTTTACAAGAACAAAGCTACACGGGTACCTTCCGAACATGAGAGTTGCAATTTTTTTTCAAGTGTAGTTGTTGCAACTCTGGTCATTGTTGCAACTCTCACTGCAAACCATTTTTGCAACTTTGCAACAGCTCATCGATTAACCACACAGTTATCACTACGGACCGGCCAATCAGCCAACAACCGCTCATAAACACGACAAGGGTAATTGAGTGCCAGTATGGAATGGATAAATCAGGCACCACCTTTTGTGGTTGATTTTAGTCAGCACACACCTGATTTTGTCCTCTTTCGGAAAAGACAATGTAACAAGATGAGACAGCTTGATTCTCTTGGTTTTCCATTGATTTTCTTAGCTCATTTAGGAAGTAGACATTTTATATAAATATTCCCTCTCTCTCTAAGTCAAGGGACAAAAAAAGATATATAGTAGAAAATTTGTAAGGCATAGTTGTATTGATCCACCTGTTTTTGTTTAATAAAATTCCAGTTTCATTCCTATTTAATTGATGGTGTGTTAAGCATTCAATGCCTACTGCATTCTTAGACCAGTACCTTGTCTAAGGAGGTAGGGCCCCCTCCCTCGCTCGGTATTGTTTGTATCTTCTATAGCTTATAGAAGTAGTCATAGTTCAATTCTATATTCTTATTTATTTCCAACAATTCCTTCATTAGCATCTCATTGTTCTCCATTAATCTTGCTTTTGATTGCTAAATGCTAACATTGCAAGGTAGTGATCTTTGATTGATGAGCGAGTAGTTGTAATTTCTCTTTCTTATTTATTTCCAGTAATTCCTCTATTAAAAACATCATGCTCCAACTCTGTTGTTTTATGATTGTTGTAACTATGTCACTGCCACTTTATGCTAACATTTCAGAACCTTATCTTTTTATTGGTTAAAGCGTAGTTGTAGCATCTTTCGTTCATTTCCATTTATTTCCAACAATTCCTCTATTTAAGTTTGTTGTAGCATTAATATTTCCTTGTTGGGATTCTAGTTGTCATGGTTCATGTTGTTGTAACTCATGTTGCTATGACTCTTTTTCCTGCAACTCTCGTTGCTACAACTCCGGCTGTTGCAACTCTCATTGTTGCAACTTTGAATCTAGCTTTCTAATTAACAATTGTGTGGTTTGCCAATTGAGATAACATATTTTCCTTGTTTATAAGCACAATGTGGTTTGATTCTTATAGTCTGAGGTACATGATCCATAACATAGCTTTCACAATAATCAATATCACTTTAATTCTTGGAAAAGTCACCTTTACTTTCCTGCAAGAGTGATTTACTTTCCTACAAGAGTGATCTACTTCGTTGCAAGTGTGATTTGTTTTCCTACAAGAGTGTTTTTCTTTTCCGCATGTGTAATTTACTGCAAGAGTGATTTTCTTTTCCGCAAGTGTAATTTACTGCAAGAGTGATTTACTTTTTCACAAGTGTGATTTACTTTTCTACAAGTGTGGTTTACTTTCCTACAAGGGTATCATTTACTTTCCTACAACATGTGCTTTCACTTCTGCAACTATTGATTTGATGTAGTTTAATTTAGTGACTTGCTAAATCATTTATATATCTTGCCTTGTGAAACTCATTCAAAAGTACTACAACTCATTGACAATTACAACATTATACTTTCATATAAGGTGCACAACAGTTCGTAAGTGAAATATGACCTTGAATTTATAATTAAATTCACAACTCTTCAATTGCTTATTGATTTAATTAGCAAGCAATTGAAAATTCCATTAACATGCCACCCCTGCAATATGGATAATTGTTTGTAATCAAAGAGGCTTTGAATCCTTGGAATTATAGGCATGTGCCTTAATATCTTATGAGGAGGACCATATGCCTTACCCCATTTTTTATTTATGGTACCTGTTGTGCCCACATTCTGGACATATCTCTTTGTCTGCATATTCATTTATGTATAGAATACAAGCATTCAGACATGCGCAATATGATATGTACTTAACATCCAAAATTTGCAGCATTTGCTTTGCCTCTGCGCAGCTATTGGGAAGGACATTATCACTCAGAAGTACCTTATCTTTAAGTAACCTGTAATTATGGGTAATAGAAATGTACATTGCCATTAAACATGAATAAAATCAACCCTTTTCTTCCATCATTGTGAGACTAGTTTCCTTAAAAAATTAGGGGACTTAATGACTAGTTACCTCAAAAGAGTCGAGCAACACACATCTGACATACCATACATTGCTTTCAAATTGTATTGTAATATTTTTGTCCATATTTGTGTAGACCTTGACCCTTGTACTCAACAAAAGAAAGGGGTGGTGGAAGCATGTTTTAGGCTTTCAAATAAGGTATCTACGACATCAACGCCATGCCCTAGTTCATTTTGCTAGAATGCATCTAACAACATTCCCTCCATGTCTTAGGTATCCTGAAAGAAATCATCAGTACCAACCTCTACATCATTTCCTCCATCCCCAAAATGTGAAAAACTAGTGTTATTGTAGAGGTTTTGAATTGGTGACTTGAGACATAGTGGGAATCAAATAGGTGGTTGTTTCAACCATTCTCGGTATGCTTTCTCTTCAATCTATGCTTGTTTAGAAACAAGCTCGTGACTTGACATTGTAGTGGGGTGAAATGATAGATGGTGGACAATTCAATCGTCATCATAATCCTAATTGTAAGAATATCGAACATAACATCGATAATATCAGTAAAACAACGCATTTAATATGTTCAAACATTATACCAAACACTTATTAGAAGCATGGAATTTTTTTTTCCCGATAATAAACATGAAACCAACCACTTTATAAAAAAAATGTTGAATTAAGCAATACCTTTACATTGGTTCCATTGAAAATAAAAAAATACAATTACTCAAACATCATTTTCTTACGCCCTATGGGGTGTCTACATAAAAGATATACAATTCACGGTGTAGTACCATTCACCCATGCTAGTTGTTGGAAGATGGTATGTTACAATTGGTAGGGTAAAGAAATTGTCCATTTTCATCAAACATCTTCTTGGGGTATCCTTCTATTGATAAGAGCTTGCATAATTTTGGGACTATTGGAATATCTTGAGCATTCTAACTCGATCCTAAATCTTGATCCTGCAGAATTCAATGAACAATTATTCAACTACACCTGCATACAAAACATAAATTCAATGAAATAAATGAATTATAAATAAAATCTAGATGTACTGCAATCAACGTGAGAGAACTTGAAGGACTTCCAACGATACAAAATGAGTTGGAATCTAAAGAATTGGCCATTTGATATTATAATTCCTTGTTTTCCTGCATTTAAGCCAAAACTATCTTGGGAAGCATAGAACAATCTAACTTCAAATAGAATTTTAGATAACTTTTATAAATCAATGGTGCGCTTAAACATATAAAGACACACAAATGTGTTTCGATAAACAAAACGCACTAGTGTGTTTAATCGAGCAAAGCACCAAACATTGACCTCCATTATTGCCTCCGCAAAGCAAAACCTCCACAAAAATTAAATGTGGGTGTTTGCATTTGTGATTTGCAAGTTAAATTGTTTCATGGTGTGTTATTATTTACACACTGCACCGACACGTTTCTAACTGTATAGCACATCGACTGAAGCAAGTTAGAAAAATAATGTGCATACTATTAATGCCTTGAAATTTATTATGAAAAATAAATTGGTATGTTATATATACACACTGCATTGGTGCGCTACGCATTATATAGTGCACCAAAATTTAATTTAAAAAATAAAATGTGTGCATTTTTCATCAATGCGCCAAAATATACAACAAAAATATGAGCGGGAATTTCAATCTTTGTGTTTATAAATGAAAACCCTATTCATTCTTTTATTTTTTTGCGAAATTTTGGAAGGGAGATTTGTGCAACAAATATTTATCAATAAAAACTTCGAAGTGGGTGAATTTTTTTTGAAGAACCAAATTCGAAAGGGATTATTGTAGATCACATACAAATATGCAAAGGAGAAATTTTAGGTATATGATTTCATTCTATTAAGCATCTTAATCTTTCCCCTATTTGATTCAAACAATTTCCAGTGCATTCCCAAACAAACAAACAAAAAGTTTCATAATTATCTTCAATATTGGAAGCCCTAATTTACTCAGTGTTTTTTTGCTTTCTCTTTCTATATTTCACAAGGAGATTTTTTTTAAACAAAATTTTTTATAGGGTTTGTTTATTTAGATATGGCCATTTCCTATCCATTGCAATGAATCCACTCATTGCATTGGATCCCAAACCATCATGTCACTGTCAGTTTTGAGGAGTCATAGAAAGCGGTGCATTTTGAGGAGTCATGCGCACTAGTGCACATTAATTATAATAACTCACATGTACAAACTATTGAGAAAAAACACCATTCCATAAACGAAATAATGTACAATAATTTTTATTGTTTCAAAATTGTACAACGCTCATGTTTAAAATATACATCGGGGCACTAAATATAATGTACGCACCATTGCACTACTTTTATTATACACATCGGGACTCTAAATATAATGTGCGCACCAATGCTTAGTAAAAATAATGGCACCGACATTTCACCTCGAATATTCAAAATTTCACTACCCTTTGATGCACATGGTAACACAGACATCGGTTCATATTAATTATACAAGCACCGGGGTGCACGTTATATTAAATGCACCAGGGCTCGAGATAAATTAAACACATCATTACGCACTATAACTTAAACACACCAAGGCATACAAAAATTAAAAAGCATCGATGCTTCATACACAAACAAGGCGGAGCCAGTGTGTACAAAAATTAAAAAGCACTGATGCTTCATATACAAACAAGGTGGAACCAGTGCGTAGAAATTATAAGAGCATTGATGCTCTACATACAACGAAAAAAGTGAAACCAGTGCGCAATAACTATAAATGCATCGACGTGTTTGTATTATATTAACTCACTGTGGCGAGTTTTCATAGAGTGCATCGATGCATTTTGAAAATAAAAGCATCGACCCATGTTTGTATTATATTAATGCACTGTGGCGAGTTTTTAAAGAGTGCACTCATGTGTTTTGACAATAAAAGCACTGGATTAAAAAAAAAAAAAAACTTTGCCCACCAAATTTTTTTTAGTTATATGGAACATCCATTAAAACCTCTAAAATCAATAGAGGGGATTGTAGCGGGGGTTTTTTTGAAATTTTTTCCAAATTTTGTAACACTAAAAACCTTCACCAGAAGGTGTTCTCCTTGTAGTGTGAAGTGAGCATCTGATTCTACATTATCATGAATTTGGATATATAATCAAGTAATGACTCTAGGTTGGCTAGATTGTCATGTATGTCATCAAGATTTTATTAAGCATATGAGTGGTTGTGGTCTATCTTATGTTGCAACTCATAACACAGAGTTTCTAGAGTGGAGACTTTATTGGAGAGATCTACTCCTAGAGTGGTAACCATAGAGGTTGTGGTCTATCTTATGTTGCAACTCATAACACAGAGTTTCTAGAGTGGAGACTTTATTGGAGAGATCTACTCCTAGAGTGGTAACCATAGAGATGTGGGTCCATAAAAAAAGGGTTACTAGAGAGTGGTACCAACACAATCAACACTGCATCCTGGATATTTTGTGATAGATGCCTAGTAGTGGTGTGGGGAAGTATGCCAAAAAAACTTACTAGAGAGTGGTATCATGGCGATCAACTCAATGCAAGAATTTTGTTGAGAAAGGTCACAAATAAGGGTGTGGGAAAGACCTAGACTTTTTTTATTCTTTTGCTACTCTTGGAAAAGCTGTACTCCCGCTTGAATATTACTGCATCGATAGAATTCTCAAATTCTCAATACAACAATACGTAAGAATTTTGCGGATTAGAAACAAAGGACAAGGTTTACAAGGTCCTAATGGCAAGGGAGTGTTGGGTGTTATAGCTCTCTAATATACATGTACATTCCAACAATAGTACCCGATCCAATCTCCAAGGGAACCAACTAAGGAGGCTCGATCGTACCTGTTAGTACTCTGATCTACAAGAGAATATAATCTTTAATTTGGTGGAAAGACAACAATACGTAAGAATNTTGCGGATTAGAAACAAAGGACAAGGTTTACAAGGTCCTAATGGCAAGGGAGTGTTGGGTGTTATAGCTCTCTAATATACATGTACATTCCAACAATAGTACCCGATCCAATCTCCAAGGGAACCAACTAAGGAGGCTCGATCGTACCTGTTAGTACTCTGATCTACAAGAGAATATAATCTTTAATTTGGTGGAAAGTTCCAGCAGCACATCTGTCGAATATAGGCACGCTACTGGAAAAGTGTTATTCTTGCAACGCCATCATATGCTCTTGGTCTTGGGTGACTAGAACAAGTCACGATGTAGGTGGAAAACATCAGTTTGGTTACTTTCATGTAATTTTTCGTTATGACCAAAGTTCCATCAAGCTATGCTAAGAAGGTTTTATGTCATGTTATCATGATAAGGTCATCACTCAAGGGAAAAGAGGAAAACTTGTTTTGAGCTAATTACTTGCACATCATATTAATCAAGTAAAAGGTACTTTGGCAATGTTTCTTGTTTTGGGCAATATTATAAAGAGTAGGCTCTTTATGACAAAAAATTATATATCTTAAAAAAATTTGTTATATTAGCCATACCTTTGGCTTTATAAATCAATTTTGGCTTTTTAAAGAGCAAAGTTGGATTTCGAGATTATGCAGGTTTTTTGGTATTTTTTTTATCAAAATTTTAAGGGCTTGAAGGCCAAGCTCTAAGCTCCCAGTCCACGAGCTAGCACCCTCACATATAACCATAGGTTATCATGATAAGGTCATCACTCAAGGGAAAAGAGGAAAACTTGTTTTGAGCTAATTACTTGCACATCATATTAATCAAGTAAAAGGTACTTTGGCAATGTTTCTTGTTTTGGGCAATATTATAAAGAGTAGGCTCTTTATGACAAAAAATTATATATCTTAAAAAATTTTGTTATATTAGCCATACCTTTGGCTTTATAAATCAATTTTGGCTTTTTAAAGAGCAAAGTTGGATTTCGAGATTATGCAGGTTTTTTGGTATTTTTTTTATCAAAATTTTAAGGGCTTGAAGGCCAAGCTCTAAGCTCCCAGTCCACGAGCTAGCACCCTCACATATAACCATAGGTTATCAATAACACATAAGCCAAACAAGCCAAGCGCTAATACCTCATTCCACATGCCTCATCGAAATTCCATGAGAGCATCGACAGGTGCACATGATTTTCCAGGTGTTAAGGCGCATCAAGGTCGTAGTTGCCATGTTTACAGGTGGTGTTACATTACATCAAGAACACCAAGCCACGGCATGTAAATGGAAGTGTTGCACGAGGAGAATCATGTACAAGTTGACAGAGGAGTTCTCTGCAACATTTGGCAAATACTTGAATGCAGAGAAAGGGTCCATGGTTTGGGAGGTTACTTATGGCCTTGGAAGCAACCCACAGGAAACCAATGATATGACAACACTCATGTACAAGTTGACAGAGGAGTTCTCTGCAACATTTGGCAAATACTTGAATGCAAAGAAAGGGTCCATGGTTTGGGAGGTTACTTATGGCCTTGGAAGCAACCCACAGGAAACCAATGATATGACAACACTTTAAAATTTCTTCTGTCAAAATCACGCCTCTCATCTGAATCATCTATTCATGGAAACGCATTGTGACATCACATACGTCTCGGAATCGAGCAAATCGAGCTCAACCAACAGATGTTGTTAATCAATGAACAACAATGGCCCCATTGTTATTGGTGCCTCCCTCTTTTCCAACTTCTTTTACAAATTTAGGGAATCCTCCTACGGTTCCAACAAGCTTTCACTAGTCGTTTTAAGCAGGGAAAGCAAAAGTAAAAAACTAGGGTTTATTTTACCTATATCTTGAGGTGTTTTTTATTATAAACTCAAAATCTCTATCTCTATCCGAAGACACACAAGACTGCAAAAGTTCTGATACAAGAGGAACTTCTTCACTAAATATACAAATGATAAGCAACAACACAGCAGTTGTAGAAGACCCTCTCCAGAAATCGGATTATTCTAAGACCCTGTATATATCACTTATGCAAATATATGTGCTAAGCTTAAATGAATATTCAAATGCATATACACAGTGATATAGAAATCAAATACACGATACGAATGATGAGTAGTATCATAGTATTTGGAGGCAACATCATAAGTTCAGAGGATGAATATATCAAGTTACAAATTAGGGTTCAATTAAAGTTGCAAGTAATTTTGTTCAAATGGATTTCTACACTTGTTTGTAGCAGTTGTCAACTCTTTTACACCTATAGCGCTACAAACGAGGGATTCCCCTAACAAAGAGGAAGGCAAGTTCTACTTGAATTCCATTTTTAGTTGAGGAAGAAGAGGTATGAGTTCCCAGCTGTCAAAGAAGCTTCTACCAGGTGTATTCAACCTCTAGCATACAGAGCAGTTGTCAAAGACCACAAATTTTGATAGGGTTTGACTCCCTGAAGACACGATCTAATCCTATTATTTTGTAATCAAATCTGATCATATGTTATTCTTGGCTTTTCAATCCTTCTTGATAGGATCTAAGTTATTTATGTAAAGTCTATAAATCTTATGATCACAAGAAAGAATAGGGAGGGGAGGCCCATGAGGGTAAGGCCTGAGAAGATATTGATGAAATATCATCTAGTCTGAGTTATTGTAAGCCTGAAGGCATTGTATTTTTGTAATCGTTTCTGACATTGGGGATATATGACATTTGTTTTATCATATTGTGATTTTCTTGTCTAAACATTGTTTTTCCATCTTCCTCATTTTACATTCTATCTTTCGTCTTACTTGAACGAATTACAGACATTGAGAATCAATGGTTGCTCATGGATGATAGATTCCCGAGTGGTAAATATTTTGTCGTGACTGCCTATCATCCGTATGTTTTGTTTCAAGTACCGTTGCATCCATTTGACAAAGAGAATATTGGTTTGATGAGGTGTTCTACTTTTTGTTTATTCCCTATTCTTCTACCCATTTACTTATAAATGTCTTATCTGATATACAATTTGATTGCCTCCGATCAACAAGGTGTTTACTTGACTCCATGCCCAATGGTGTTTTTACTGATCGGCATTTAGCATGTTTCTCTTTTTCTTTTTCTCCCCATCTACCCAATCCACCTTCTTTCAAAACCCAAACACATCCTTATTTATAAAATCATTGCAATAACCGAAGATGTGCTAGGCTT
>CBVK0100580636.1:0-28129 GCA_900067695.1 Picea abies | reverse complement strand
CCTAACCCTAGGAGATGAAGTGCCAAAAGTCATGTGGGCCCCATTTGGGTAAGTTGGTGCATCAACTTCCTGGGGTCGTAACTTTTGCATACAATCTCCGTTTTAGGCGTGTGATAGCTCGTTGGAAATGTATCGTCAAGGAGATTCATTTTGGGGTCTCAATCATGCCTTAATCTATCATTGAGAACCTCAATCTCAAAAAAAATTCATTTAGGCTCTCAAAATGGCCCCAGAAGTTAAAACCTGCTAAAAATAGTAAATTGCCAAAATGGCCAGAAAACTATTTTGAGCCATTTGGAAAAGGTGGGTGGCCACCGATATCCACCTGGATCAATGCATTTGATTTTGGATCTTTCATGGGGCCCATATGTATGAGTTTTGTCTGTGCTTGTGTAAGAGACTCAATGAACTGAGCCAACGTAGGCATTTTCCAATTTGTACCAAAAAGATATCTGCCAGAATGGAAATTGGAGCATATACAGTTTATTCTGGTCCTAGCTTGGCCAATATTGTTAGAATAAGTTGTTTCTATTGTGTAGACTTATCAATACCACATTCACCCAAGCTTAATAGAAAAGATTTAAATTTAGTAAAAAAATCTTGTACATTATCAAAACTTTTAGGGTCTAAGGTATTCAACTCTACCTCAAGCATATGACCTCGCATCGCCTCCTGCTTTCCAAAGAGTCCTTCCAAGGTGGTCCATATCTCGTTTATATTCTTGCATGCAACAACATGAAACCAAAAATCAATCGAGATTAACTCAAGAAGTAGTCCTATGGCCTCATCCTTACAGTTCTCCCATCTCATCTTCTCAATCGTTGATGTAGGTTCTATTTTTGTTGCCATCGTCAAATTATACAGTCCTTTTCTTTTGAGTTGGAATATCACCTTGGGATTCCAATCAAAATAATTGTATGGTGTGAGGATTACCACCAAGTTTGACTGTATAATAGTTGTCATATCCATCTCTCCCACTGTTTCTAAGAACCCCTAAAAGATTACTCTCAATCTGCAAGTGAAAAATTAAGAAATTAAGAATTCGTATCAGTTTCAGAAGATGATCTTGCAACTTACTTTCTAAGAAAATGGTGAGGAATCTTGCCAAACGGTTGCAAAATCACTTCAAAAATGGGCCAATTTACTTTCCTCATGGGCCGTTTCCTCCAAAATGTAATATTTTGGGAGTAATGAATGTCAAAAGGTACGACCACAGATTCGTATCAGTTTCAGGAGGCTATATTGCAGCTCACTTTCTGAGAAAATCGTGAAGAATCTTGTGAAAGGGTTGAAAACCCACTTCCAAAATCGGCCGATTTACTTTCACCATGATTCGTTTCCTCAAAAACGTAATATTTTCAGAGGAATAATTGCTTAAAGTTATGACCACGGATTTAGCTCGTCGAAACCCCGATTTTCCTTATTCTTTGTCTTGGCTAGCTTCCTCCAAGCAACATAGCTCTGATACCATGTCAGTGTTTCATGAAAAATTGCACAAGAGATCTAGCTAAAGCAAGTACAAACAAATCTTATCAAGAAAAGAAGAGATATTCAATATGGAAGAATGAGAAAATATATTCACACTACTCTAATGAGTTGATGATTGATACATAGATCATGATCAATATGATACAATGAATGAGCGGAATACACTCATATATAGGGAAAATCATTCCATAATTAAGAAAAACAATCAAGCAATTAGCTTTCCTTAGGAATGCATGCATTCATAATAGTGATGGTAAAAATAGAAAGTCTAAAAATAGAACTAGTCAGTTAACTCCCAATGAACTAGTGTTACTCGCACTGAACTATTGTGTTGAAAATAGAAATTTCTCCAACAATGAAAAGAAGGGTAATGCTATGAAAAAATATTATAAAATGTTTGACATATCCATTTCCAACCCCTCATGTTTAATCCTTAATGGTGTTGAAGAAACAAAAGAAATTTCATGGAACAAAAAACATTAAATTGTTGCCAAAATTGTGCCCTCTAATTGACAAAGTGAAGATTGTAATTTATGTCAACATTAGAATAATGAGTGTTTATATCATGAACCTCTATATGGATTAACATGACCATGAGAGGATTAAAGTAGGAAAATATGAAGAAAGTCTTGAAACCTTGAATAACCCTCCACATATTGTAGACATGAATATTGAGATGATGCACATTGTAACAATGAAGTTTCATATCTTAACAAGACCTTTACAATGGTACAAATATGACACAAAACAAATTTTGGGTTCAAACATTATGGTGAAAATACTAAAATATGTGTTTCACAAGTTTCAAAAATATGCATGTTGCATGTCACACAAAGTTCAAAGTTCACATATCACACATCGCACCAAGTTCAAGTTTTGCATGTGACATGTCAGACCAAGCTTAAAGTTAAGAAGTGATACTAAGTTCAAAGTTCACATGCATGGGAAATATGTGTTTTTCATGTTCCATATCACATGTCGCAACATTTTCAAAGATTGATGTCGCATGTCACAAGATTTTGAAAAATGCATGTCACAAGTTGTAATATTTTTTAAGTTCTTTTTACATACTACAAAAACTTATTATTGCATCTTCCCCAAAATTTCTATTTGCATGTTGCACCAAGTTTAAAGTTCGCACATTGCTTAGAAAATATGCTTGCCACATGTCACATGTCACAAGACTTTCAAAGTTGCATATATCATGTCACAAGATTTTGGAAGTTTCATATTGCATATTCAAGTTCTATTTGTTGCCTAGACTCCATAGCCCAAGAAAAAGTGGCGCAAAACCCACCCTCCTTCCCTCCGAAATTTCAGGGTTGCGTGACCTCCCGGTCTAGGATCATTCAAGTCATCGAACTGAATGGTTCATTGGGTTCCTAATGGAACCAATTAACTTGACACATGCCCTTTGTCATCTCAGTGTAGGTTATATGTCACCTGTAGACCCTCTCCTTCTTAACATAAACAGATGATAGCTCTCTATGCTAGGCTTCCTCATTAATATGATCACAGACTTCGACCATGGGCCAACTCCCTTCATGCTTCCAAGCTTCGAAACTTCACGAACTGCTCGCTCCCCTTTTTCCGGATTCTAAATCGAAGAATTCTTCAAGACCAGATCTACGTGCCATGTTCCTCTCACGATCAACGACTATGATCAACTCACGAGTTCATACTTCACGAGTCATTCCTTCTCCTGACTATGCTTTTCTGAATTGTGAGTCAACGAAGTGTCAATCCCAACTCCATGTGTCCTATCCCAATGGATGGCCAAGATTAATTTGAATCTCATCTCTTCGAGTATTCTCCTATTGAATTTTCTCGAAGGTTTCTTCCCCCGAATTGTGTGGATATTTTCCACGTTTCTTCTGGATCCAATGGTCCATAATCACTTCCTGCCTTTTGACTTTGCGAAGATCTCTATTTTCACCTAACAAACCTCCTAAAATTATATCTCCTGAACTTCTGCCACCTCTCTCTCCCGACAATGGATGGTTTCATTGTCTTTGGGACTTCGGTGATTCCTCGATCCCTTTTGCACACTTAGCACAAATTATTTATTTCGAGACTTAGGCTATTCTTGAACTCCTTCTACACTCCTTGCATAGTTGTGTGCATACTCTCCTATGTCATTGCTTGACTTCAAAACCTTCAAAGTTCATCATTCCTCTGTGAACTCCCTTGTGCCCTCCTGGTAGTTTCTTTCGCTTCCCCTTGACATTTTAATATGGACATACAGTATCTTTGGCACACTCCTTGCACTCAAATCCGTTCTTCGACGACTTCTCCCTTAGCTTAGAGAAGAGTTTAAGGAATCTTCTTTCCTTTGTCAATGCACTCTTTCAAAGCCTTCCTTCCTCATAATGTTCAACAATTCTGGGATTCTCTTAAGGGTTCCAACACTCCCAACAGTATTTGTACTTTCTCTATGCCCTCCTGGCACAATGTTTCAGAGTGTTCAGTAACTATGAGAGTTTCTTCCTCCTACATAGTATTTCTTTCCAAGGTACTTAACCACCTTGAAATTTCCCACTAAGTCTCTAAATTAACCTAGTATTCCCTCATGGTAGTCTCTCTTCTGACTCCACCAATTTTATACACACACTCATTGTGCCAACTCATAGAATTTTCTCTCTCTATCACGCACTCCTTGCACTTAGCCTAGAGAACCAAACCTAATCCAACACACTCGCGGATAAAAAATTATATCTCTATCCCTGTAGATGATTTCTAACATTCATCTACAATTCCAATGCATACAAATGACATTCATAACACAATGTCCATTACACATAATTTGAAAATAGGAAAAACTGTCATTTTCTATTAATGGTAGAATGTCAAATTACAATAGTGGAGTCTGAGCTACAACTGAGTCCCAACTCTCTATGTTTCTCTCCTAGATAACTATATCTTATCTAACCTCCTACAACCTCCTACATCCCCTTACATCCCCTTACAACCCAATGTCTAATTTGCAGCAATTACAAATATTTATACAAGAGGGGCTCAATGAGCTTCCCTCGCAAGCTAAACTAGTGGCATCAAATCACCATTCAAAAATCTTGTCTAATGGGAAAATTACAATGATGGAAATCTGCTCCAAATCGGATGTAGATCCCTCCTTCCGTCAACCACTTAATGGTGACCTTATCTCCATCTTGTGCGAAGGCACAACTTGGATCTTCCATCTTGTCATCATTAAATTCTTGGATCACGCTTTGGATTATCGAGGAAAAATGAGAGGGTGATGCCTCTCCCTTCCTTGAATGCGCACAATGCATGCTAATTGAATAGAACATGATGAGGTGGAATGATGCTCCTGCATCATACCCCATGACTATGAAAATAATGAGCTCTTGCTCATGAGCTTTCCATCAAGGTAGAAATCCTCTTGGATCCCAAACTTTCTCCTGGAGTTGTCTCTCGTCTCCTATACTTCACTCCTTCTGCTCCTGCATCTCCCTTTTTGCTCATGTAGGCTTCCTTATATTCATCTTCTCCTTGCAGACTGCTTCCTCTACCGATATCAACATCAGCTTCCTTATATCCTCAACCATTTCATCCAATTACTCCATCAGCTGGCTCTCCAGTTGCAGACTAGCTTGCTTCACTTTCTCCTTTCCCATGGGTAAATCATATTGATCTCCCAAGTTATCATCTTCATCTCTCATGGCCTTGAATTTCCACTCTACTATAGCTTCCATGACTATGGTATTATCATCACTGGGCTTCTGCTCAACTTCCTCTTTTGATAGATTGACTCCTATCAATTCTTTGGTTGGTTCCATTCCAGCTCCCTCGAGCTGCAACTCGTGCTGGTATGATCCTCGATCTTCTTCCAACTTAGCCTGTTGGATTTGCATGCCTTTCTCTATCACCCTTCTTTATAGGGATCTCAATTCCTCACACAGATTAGTAAAGTCTATGATGTTTACTTCCTCTTTTGTTGTAGACTTCATCATTGTAGTCATCTCCTATTCAACTTCCTAGATTAAAATTATGAGCAATTATGCAGAACACTCTTTTCCTTTTGTTGGGGCAGAGTTCAATGTCTGCTCCTCCTCCTTCATTACAGTCTCATCTTGTTGTCCTTCTGATGCATCCGCAACATCTATGCTATCCTCTCATCGACCACTTGGTAGGAATATCTCAACTCCTCCAATGGTCAGAACGGTCCTCTGATCCTTCTCCTTGATGGTGGAAGTTTTCAAGTTCTCATCATCTTCATTCACATGGTTCATCATTCCATTTGAATCTACATCTGAGTTAGGTATTTCTTCTACCTCCTCTTCATCTTTCAATGCCCTTTGACGTGAACTCTCATTTGAGCTCATTCCTCCTCCCTTTCCCACTTGGAAATCTATGATGTCTCTTCTTCCCACCTAGAAATTTATGTGATCCACTGATCCCTTCTCATTTCCCACCTGGCAACCTATGGAACCTTTTACATATCTCTTTCTCTCGTCACAACGATTTTTAGCATACCTTAGCCACCTTTTTAACATTTTTTGCTACCCTATGCCCAAAAAATTTGGAACATGCCATTTAGTTGTACTCTTCAAAGGCCATTTGTACCTCCAGTGTGCCTTTGCCTCCTACTACATTTTGAATGCTAGCTTCTCCATCTGCGCTCTAATTTCACTAAGCTCCGTGTGCATCTATTCTTTGATTTTCTGTGGGAAGAATCTACCTTGACCATGTTCATGACTTCCAAAGATAGTATTGCTTCAGTTACAACCCACCTGGTTGTTTACCATCTGTTGCACACCTTGCAACAACCTCAAAAGAATATCACACTCTGTCTCCTTTGCCTACAAAAATCAATTCTTCATTAGCTCTGATATCTCCTTTTCCTACTATATATAGACAAAATTCATCTCTTATACCAATTTTGGCGCAAATCCCGTCCTCCTTCCCTCTGGACTTTAGGGGTTGTGCGACCTCTTGATCTAGGATCGTTCAAGCCATCGAACCAAATGGTTCATTGGGTTCCTGATGGAACCGATTAACTTGACACATGCCCTTTGTCTTCTCGGTGTAGGTTATGTGGCACCCATGGACCCTCTCCTTCTTGAATTCAAAATATTCTATCTCTTTAAGCTAGGATTCCTCCCTGATATGACAATGAAATTCGATTGTGGGCCAGCTCCCTTGACCCTTTCGTGCTTCAAAACTTCATGAATTGCTCGCTCCACTTTTTCTCGATTCCAAATCGGTGAATTCTTCGAGACCAAATATACAGTCCAAATTCCTCTCGTGATCAATGACTGTGATCAACTCATGATTTCATACTTTGCAAGTCCTTCCTTCTCCCGCCTCTTCTTTTCCAACTTGCAAATCAACGAAGTGTTGATCCCAACTCCACGTGTCCTATCGCAATGGATGACCAAGACTACTTCGACTCTTATCTCTTCGGGTATTCTCCTCTTGAATTTTCTTGAAGGGTTATTCCCCCAAACTATGTGGATATCTTCCACATGTATTCTGGATCCAATAGTCCAGAATCACTTTGCACCTTGCAAATTCGTGAAGATCTATGTTTGCACTCAAAAAACCTCCCGAAGTTCTTGCTCCCGAACTTCTGCCACCTGTCTCTCCCGACGTGGACGGTTTCACTGTCTTCGAGACTTCGGTGAGTCCTAGATCCCTTTTTCACACTTAGCAAAAATTATTTCTTTTGAGACTTAGGCTATTCTCGAACTCCTTCTGCACTCCTCACAGAGTTTTGCATAGACTTTCCTATGACTTTGCTTAGCTTGAAAACCATCCAAGTTCACCATTCCTCTGTGAAATCCCCCGTGCCCTCCTGGAAGTTTCTTTCTCTTCCCCTTGAGCTTGTAATATGGAATTACAGTATCTTTGGTGCACTCCTTGTGCTCAACTCCATTCTTCGACGACTTCTCCCTTAGCTTACGAAATAGTTTAAGGAATATCCTTTCCTTTGTTGATGCACTCTTGCAAAGCCTTCCTTCCTTAGAATGTTCAGCAACTCTGGGATTCTCTTAAGGGTTCTGAGACTCCCAATAGTGTTGATTTTGTATTCTCTCGTACTTTCTCTATGCCCTCCTGGTGGAGTGTTTCAGATTGTTTAGCAACTCTGAGTTGTGCTTCCTCCTACACAATATTTCTTTCCAAGGTGCTTAACCACCTTGAAATTTCCCCCTAAGTCAATGAATTAACCTAGTATTTCCTCCTGGAAGTCTCTCTTCTGACTCCATCAAGTTCAGACATGCCGTCCTTGGGCCAGCTCATAGAATTTCCTGTCTCTGTTGTGCACTACTTGGACTTATCCTAGAGAACCAGACCTAATCCAACACACTCATGGATAGAAAATTGTATCTCTATCCCTGCAAATGGTTTCTAACATTTATATACAATTCCAATGCATACAGATGACATTCATAACACAACGTTTATTACAAAGAATTTGAAAACAGGAAAAAATGTCATTTTCTATTAATGATAGAATGTCAAATTACAATAGTGGAGTCTGAGCTACAATTGAGTCTCGAATCTCTGTGTTTCTATATTGGATAACTCTATCTTATCTAACATCCTACAACCTCCTACAACCCCTTATATCCCCTTACATCCCAACCTCTACTTTGAAACAATTACAAATATTTATACAAGAGGGGCTCAACGAGATTCCCTCACAAGCTAAACTAGTGGTGTCAAATCACCATTCAAAATGCCTGTCTAATGGGAAAATTACAATGATGGAAATATGCTCCAAATCAGATGCATATCCCTCCTATCGCCAACCACTTAATGATGACCTTATCTCCATCTTGTGCGAAGGAACAACTTGGCTCTTTCATCTTGTCATCATGAAATTCCTGGATCACGCTTTTGATTCTCGAAGAAAAATGAGAGGGTGATGCCTCTCCCTTCCTTGAATGCACACCATGCATGATAATTGACTAGTGCATGCTAAGGTGGAGTGATTCTCCTGCATCATACCCCATGAGTATGAAAAATCATGAGCTCCTACTCATGAGATTTCTAGCAAGGCTGAAATCCTCCAGGATCCCAAACTTTCTCCTAGAGTTGTCTCTCATCTCCTCTGCTTCATTTCTTTTTCTCCTGCATCTCCCTTGCTTCTTGTGCATGCTTCCTTATGTTTGTCTTCTCTTTTTTGATCGCTTCCTCTTTCGATCTCACCATCAACTTCCTTACCTCCTCAACCACCTCATCCAATTGCTCCATCATATGGCTCTCTGACTTCAGACTAACTTGCTTCACTTCCTCCTTGACCATGGGTAAATCATATTGATCTCCAAAGTTATCTTCTTCATCTCTTTTGGCCTTGATTCACCACTCTACTGTAGCTTCCACTCTTGTAGTCTTCTCATGACTAGGCTTCTTCTCAGCTTCATCTTCTGACATATTGACTCATGTCAATTCTTCGGTTGTTTCAATTCCATCTCCCTCCAGCTGCAACTTGTTTTGGTATGATCCTCCATCTACTTACAACTTATCCTATTGGATGTGCATGCTTTGCAATATCAACCTTATTTCTAGATCTCTCAATTCCTCAAATAGATCAATAAATTCTATGATGTATGCTTCCTCTTCTATTGGAGACTTCAGTGCTGCAGTCATCTCCTGTTCATCTTCCTAGCTAAAAATTTCAAGAAATTATGTGGAATGCTCTTCTCCTTTTATTGGGACAGAATTTAGTATCTGCTCCTCTTCCTTCATGATAGTCTCGTATTTCTTTCCTTCTACATCATACACAACATCAGTGATAGCCTCTCCTCAGCCACTTGGTAGGAATATCCCAACTCCTCCAATGATTAGAATGGTCCTCTTATCCTTCTCCTTGATGGTGGAAGTTTTCAACTTCTCATCATATTCATTCACATAGTTCACCGTTCCACGTGAATATCCATTTGAGTGAGATATTTATTCTACCTCCTCTTCATCTATCAATGCCCTCTAACGTGAAATCTCAGTTGAGGTCATTCCTCCTCCCTTTCCCACATGGAAATATGGGATGTCTCTTCTTGTCGCCTACCAATTTATGAGATCCAGTGATCCCTTCTCATTGCCCACCTAGAAACATACAGAACCTATGGTAGATCTCTTTCCCTCACCATTGATATTTTTAGCATACCTCATCCACATTTTTAACATCTGTTGCTACCCTCTAGCAAAAAATTTTCAAACAGGACATTTAGTTGTACTTTTCAAAGGCCATTCGTACCTCCAGTGCACCTTTACCTCCTGCTTCATTTTGAATGTTAGATTCTCCGTCTACGCTCTAATTTAACTGAGCTCCTTGTCCATCTCTTCTTTTCTTTTCTACGGGAATACTATCCCTTGACTTCATTCATGACTTCCAATGACCATATTGCTTCAATTACAACCCACCTGGTTGTTTACCATATGTTTCACACCTTGCACCATCCTCAATAGAATATCACACTCTATCTCCCTTGCCTACAAAAATCAATTCTAAATTATATATGATATCTCCTTATCCTACGATATATAGAAAAAATTCATCATTGATATCAATTTTGGCACAAACCCCACCCTCCTTCCCTCTGAAATTTTGGGGCTACGCAACCTCCCAGTCTAGAATCATTCAAGTCAATGAACCCAATGGTTCGTCGTATTCTTGATGGAACTGATTAACTTGACACATGCCCTTTGTCTTCTTGGTGCAAGTTATGTGGCACCCACGGTCCCTCTCCTTCTTAACATCAACAGATGCTAGCTCTTTGTGCTAGGCTTGCTCCTTGACATGACCATGGGCCAACTATGTTCACACTTTCGTGCTTCGTAACTTCACGAACTGCTCGCTCCCCTTTTTCCTGATTCTGAATCAAAGAATTATTCAGGACCAAATATATGGTCCACGTTCCTCTCGCGATCAATAGCTATGATCAACTCATGAGTTCAGACTTCGCGAGTCCTTCCTTATCCTGAATCTGCTTTTCTGACTTGCGAATCAGTGAAGTGTTGATCCCAATTCCACGTGTCCTATCTCAATGTACGACCATGATTACTTAAGCTCTTAGCTCTTCAGCTATTCTCCTATTGAATTTTGTCGAAGGGTTCTTCCCCTGAACTATGTGGTTCTCTACCACGTTTCCTTTGGATCCAATGATCTAGAATCACTCTGTGCCTTGTGACTTCATGAAGATCTTTGTTTGCACCCGACAAACCTCCCGAATTTTATTCTCCTGAACTTCTGCCACCTGTCTCTCCCAAAGTGGATGGTTTCACTGTCTTCGAGACTTCGGAAAGTCCTTGATCCCTTTTGCACACTTAGCACAAATTCTTTCTCTTGATACTTAGTCTATTCTTTAATTCCTTCTACACTCCTTACAGAGTTCTGCACAGACTCTCATGTGACTTTTCTCAGCTTGAAAACCTTCAAAGTTCACCACTCCTCTATGAACTCCCTTGTGCCCTCCTGCCAGTTTCTTTCTCTCCCCCCTGATATTGCAATATGGACTTACAATATCTTTGGCGCACTCCTTGCGCTCATCTCCATTCTTTGATGACTTCTCCCTTAGCTTACAAAAGAGTTTAAGGCATCTCATTTCCTTTGTTGATGCACTCTTGCAAAGCCTTCCTTCCCCATAATGTTCAACAATTATGGGATTCTCTTAAGGGTTCCAACACTCCCAACAATGTTTCTTTTGTACACTCTCATACTTTCTCTATCCCCTCCTACTAGAGTGTTTCAGAGTGTTCAGTAACTCTGATTTGTTCTTCCTCCTACACAGTCTTTCTTTCCAAGGTACTTAACCACCTTGAAATTTCCCCCTGAGTCTGTGAATTATCCTGGTATGCCCTCCTAATAGTCTCTCTTCTGACTCCACTGAGTTCAGACACACACTCCTTGCACCGGATCACATATTTTCCTCTCTCTATCGTGCACTCCTTGCACTTAATATAGAGAACCATACCTAATCCAACACACTTGTGGATATAAAACCATATCTCTATCCCTATAGACAATTTCTAACATTCATATACAATTCCAATGCATACAAATGACATTCATAACACAACATCCATTACACAGAATTTGAAAATAGGAAAAACTGTTATTTTCTATTAATCGTAGAATGTCAAATTACAATAGTGGAGTCCTAGCTACAACTGAGTCTCGACTCTCTATGTTTCTCTCTTGGATAAATCTATCTTATCTAACCTCCTACAACCTCCTATAGCCCCTTAAATCCCCTTATAGCCCAACCTCTACTTTGCAACAATTACAAATATTTATACAAGATGGGCTCGACGAGCTTCCCTCGCAATATAAATTAGTGGTGTCAAATCACCATTCAAAATTCTTTTCTAATGGGAAAATTACAATGATGGAAATCCACTCCAAATTGGATGCATATCCCTTCTACCATCAACCACTTAATGGTGACCTTATCTCCAGCTTGTGCGAAGGCACAACTTGGCTCTTCCAGCTTGTCATCATTAAATTCCTAGATCACACTTTTAATTCTCAAGGCAAAATGAGAGGGAGATGCATCTCCCTTCCTTGAATGTGCACCATGCGTGCTAATTGACTAACACGTGTTGAGGTGGAGCGATTCTCCTTCATCAACAAGGCACCAAGTCTTTCTTGGATTCTCATGTTATATCTTAAAATACAAAGAGATTTCCATTATTAAAAGACAAAGAGATACAAGTTTTGAACTCTTGAAACCCACAAACAAAAAAGAATGTAAAATTTAAATCCAAACTTGAACAATTCAATATCTTAAATTTGACGTTTACCAATGCCTTCAAATTGCTAGGATGATATCCATGGAGGAATAAATTAATTCAGAAATTGTATGTCAAAGCCAATAGAACCAATAGAACCAAGGAGTATTGAATCAATATATACCAAGTCTAAGAGAAGTTGAAATTATCATTAAGTGTGTAACAAATTTACATTCACGGATATATATAAGCCATAGAAATAGCCTTTTGTATATTATCAGATGAAAAAGTACCCATAATGTCAATGCATTATATGCATCATTACATGTTCAACTATATAATGTACATCTAACTGTCTTATAAAATTATAACACATCATCAATTTTTTTTAGTATTCTTTTGTGTTTTCCAGGTCTCACATAATTCATCCATCTCCATGTCTTCATTTACTAGGTTCTCTTAAGAAAATGATGTTGTTTCGGTTATTTCATGTCGAGTACGTATGGTATCGTACCTACGACATGGATTCTGTTGTGAGGGGCCATCACCTACACAAACAAAAAATAAATAAATTTATATGGCCAATTTTTAAATATCATTGATGTAGTTCATTAATATTAAAAAAAACTTTGCAATGTAATTATTTACCTGGTCCTCTAGTCGGCACCGTTGGAATGGTTTCCATCCTATTCGCTTGATATTCAGGTCGAGGAGGATCAACTATGACATTCTCTTCCATTGAAACATCAAAATTTATAAGTACAGAATTATTAAGTATATGATTAATATACAACCATTTTACCGTCGTGGGCCTCAGTCACAGGAACATCTTGGGGATGCACCCCATTGGGATGGGGTTTCTAGGGATCACCATGATCTTCTGGCTGCGTTGCACTATCAACACTCTATTGTCCAGTACTAATGGTTTCATTGATAGTGTTTCTCTCCTGATTAAAATAAAGTAAGACATTAAATTATGAATGATATCAAACATTTACATATTTTATAAGTAATGAAATGTTAATGTGGACTGATTTTTATTTACCTTATCCCACAAAATGGATCTTGGGGTCTACCCCATGCTTTTCCTACGATCAACCATGGATTTATAACTGTACTTGTAACCAAGTTTGAGGTCTTCCTCTGTGGTTTCAGTTCGAAAGTCGTTTCCCTTCATTGCATAAGGGTATGGTTTTTTAATGTTTTTTCCCGCAATTACTTGAAAGTTGTAAGGTGATAAAAATAATATTCTTAAGATGTTTGGGTACTTACGATTCATGGTTGTAACCTCGAGTATCCACCCTGGCCTAGATTTTGTTGGCCATGTTTGGAAATCCTTTCTTTGGTTTCCTTCGAAGTGCCAGGAAACCTATCATAAAAATTTTCAAGTATGTTATATATAACCACACTTTTATTTAGATCTAAAGAAAATTAAAGCTCGTATTGAAATCAAAATATTGTAATTTACCTTGGTGTAGCAATTATTTTTTCTCCTAATTTTTTCAAAATCTTCTATTTTGCATCATTAATGATTGCCTTCCACTCCCTCTCTAGGATTGAGAAAGGACACTCATACCTAGGATTTCCTACCAAGATTCGTCTATAAACATCCCACGTATATTTTAAATATTCACCCACTGTAGAGGTGACCGCTTTTTATTAAACGTGTCTACTCCAAAGAGGCCTTCAATATAATCCATAAGTTCCTTTTTTAGGTTGGAATTATGGAAATTTCGCCTCATGCGTAAGGTTTCCCCAAAAATCAACAAGGCCTTTCTCTCTAGGTGTCTATAAAAATTCTTGTTTCCTACACACAAAAAGATATGATAATTAATTTAAAATTAATAATCTAGATGATTTGTGTATGAGATGGACAACATTAAACGATTAAAATATGAATTAAAAATACCTAGGAGTCTTGATTGTTTTAATGGAAGTAAATTATTGTTGACCAAAAATGTGCACGGAAGGGTCCCTGTGCTTGTCACATGTCTAACTCCAGGAAATGCAACCATGTCAACCACATCACCAGTCTCATCTCTGCCACCATATCTAGACTCTGACCGATGTATGGATGTCTGGAGGTGTGTGTCATGGCTCCTATCTAAATTAGGTGTGGAATATGTAGAAGAAAATAGTACTCTAGCAGTTATATGACCACCCACATCAGGACTCTGTAGCATATCTGTAGCACCACTACTACCAACACCGATCTCAACATGCTCCAAAAATCTCTTTATAAAAAAAAAAATATTTTTTCGTGAGAAAATGTAAAAGTTAAAGAACAAAGTTTCATAAATGAACATATGTGTACATTAGAAAAAAAACACTTTAAATTATGGTTATTACCTTATATGTGTTAAGTTGTGACATAAGGAGATTTATCTTTACTAGGATGTCGGGAGTTTGATCTAGACGATCTAATAAGCTAGCAAGTTCCTTGTTCACTTTAATGATAATTTTTTTTATTAATACCATTGGATCAGGGGATGAATACAACCCCTCCTCATTGGTAGAATCATGATCAACATGGCCTACCAACTACATATAATTTCAACAAAAACAATGTTATTTCAGTAAAATTATATAAGAAAATAATAAAATTCACGTAAAATGAAAGAGGAAATTGATAATCATTTACATGTTCTTTGGTTGGCCCTTTTCCATGATCATCCTGCCACATTATAATATAATTAGAACCCCCAAATATTTAAAAAATTGTTAACGATAACAAAAAATCTGATTTCCACCCAAATAAAATCAACCTCAACGATCAATCTCCCACATTATTATAAAATTAGGAGCATGAAATATTTAAAACAATGTTAAATATAATAAAAAAATATAATGCAAAAAGTAGAGGTTTCTTAAAGAGGTGTTGCATAAGTACCCGCACACCATTAGTCAATGTTTCTATTTGATTCAAATGGTAATCCACTAATAACTCTTCCCTAATAGCTATATTTTTTATTGCGCACAGGACTACCTGATTCTCTTCACGTCCCTCATATATGCAATTCGATTGCTTGTTTGTTGTCCCAGGTCATGTGCTATTTATAAACCCTGCAATATTACCAGAAGCTTTAGGCCTTCCATCAATATATATAGTCGCTCCCTTATTTTTATCCTTGTTTATTAGTTGTATATCATTTGCAGTAAGTGCATATCTCTGCATACTTTTCATGTACCAGACCAACTGCATCCAATCATTATAATCGTAACATGGTCTGACATAGTCCATCAATTCAGTTACTGTATCGTATTTTACAATTATTCCATCCATGGAAAATAGCCCCAGGCCATGCAGGGAGGTTGTTGCAATGCAATATGTCTTATTGTTGACAATGAATTCAACATCTATAGGAGGTAGTTCCTTAGGTACCCATTGTTCCACCAGATGATTATACCTGAGTGGCACCTCTATGTCTCCTATGCTCTCATCATCATAAGAGCATGATCCTCCTGTGGCAAGAAAAAATTCCATAAGTCTACAAAATTTTCTTCTGACTTTTTCATCTCTGGTCCTTGTTTGCTTATCATATCTACTAGATGCAGTCACATTTCCCTCTATTTGTCCTACTCTTTCCTCACTCGATGAAGAAATATATGATAGGTACCTGTTTGGTTGTACCTTCAGTTGCATGTGCACGTGTTGTTAGTGAGTAGTCCATCATCATCCTAGTTGTTATGAATTCAAACAGTCGTTTCCATGATAACCTACCTCCATTATGTTGTTTACATATTTCAATCCATACATTCATCCAGTCAAGATTATTTGCAATGCATAAATGCAGTGCATCCCACTCTTGAGAAAATGAATCAAAAAATCATAATTCACCAATATTAAATTATATTATTATATTAATGAGTATGATCATATACACAAAAAATGAAACTTTGTATGTGTTATTAATATAAATCTCCAAAATTATTAATATATTACCTATCATTTTTTTCATTCTACCTTTCCCCATCAAATGCTCCTAATCTTCAAAGTTTTTGATGGAGTTCACATCCCAAATGCGATCCACGACATGCATAGTTGGCACTGCTAATTTAGTAAGATAATGACTAATATAAACCATGGATTGATATACCATATATCCCTCCACCATAGAACCCTTATGATGTGCTCTTTTTCTAACCAACGCCTTCAATTGCAAGTTCCTCTCCACCATCCACATTGACCTTGTGTGAACAGGTCCACAAATTTCAATCTCCTCAACTTGGTGTATGAGGTAGTGTTCTTGTGCATTGAAAAATGTAGGAGGTATATACTTTTGAATTTTACACATTAGACGAGGAATTTCTCTCTTCCAATACTTTATATCATCTTCGTAGATTTCTTTCAATGAAAACCATCTACATGAGATCGTGACACAAGAAAATAACATGTTTCAACATAAGTACATAATATAATATATTACATTACATTACAAGTAAAGCACGTGTCATTAAGTACAACAATAATTTGAAAGAAAATTTTGCATATAAATCACAACTATGTATTATCTCATGTATGTTCCAAGATCATATATAACTTGTCTGACGTTGTTGTCAAAGTCGTTTGGGAGAGATAGCGGTAGAACATACTGTAACAACAAAATGCATCGTTATTTTTTTCGACCAAAGTAGACAAACAAAAATAAAAAAGTATAGAAGATCTATAAGGCCAATATATAAATATGTATACCAAAATTATTACCTTAATGAAGGTATACCAATCATGTGTTTTTACCCTACCAAATTCACCTTTCTTCGTTAAGATATTTTTTTATGTTTGAAGCAAAACCCGTGGAAATTTTAATTCTTTGAATGACCTCTTTTACATCATTTCTTTGTTGCTCTGTTAATAACCGTGGAAGGTTATTTCGGTCTAGTACTCCATCGAATATATTTGAATATCGGATCACACTTCACATTGCATGATTGGCTTCCTGAATGTCATTACAAATTTTGACAAATTTTTCTTTGTCCCTCCTACCATCTATGATTCGCCATAACGTTTCAGTCACATTCTTCCCAATATGCATTGTATCAAACAAATGAGCTATTTTTAGATCCTCATAGTAGGGAAACCTCATGAATTGAGCGAGATAAGATTTCATTCCTCGTGGAAGCCCATTATTAATACCTTCATGATAATTACGACCTTCATGAAGCATAAAAGAAATCATAAAAATATTTATCAAATACGGTAAAATAAATTCAATGATTAAAATAAACAATCAAAACATTACATGATCTATGATACATTATGAAATTGAGTACCTTGACGATTTCTATTATATTCCAACCTCCATAGGTGAGGTGTCATTCTTCGTGGTTTTAAACCAGTCTCTTCTTTCCCATTGAAAATATGTTTTTCAGTAGTAGGATACCTATGGTTATTAGGAAGAAGGTGCCTATACTCATCAAACACCATCTTTCCTAAACTTTTTGAATGACGATACTTGATCTTAGGGCCAAAAACTGGACATGCAAATTTACCCTTTGTTTGAAGACCTACAACAAATGGATTAATGTCAATTATATGATGAGATTATTTAAAAAGTAAACATGCACCATGATAACATTAAAATATTATATATATAGTATTAAAGAGCAATATTAGAATGCTTATACATACCACAAAAATGTGTTAGTCTAGGGGCATCATGAATTGTCCATAAAAGTATTCCACGGAATTTAAATTTCTTCTCCCCAATTGGTTTACATATGTCATACATTGTGATGTCATCCCATAACTTTAGTAGCTCATTGATAAGAGGCTCAAAATATACATTCATATCTTCAACCTGGTACTTACCTAATATTTGTTTGAAATTACACATAATTATTAAGGAATGATATCATGTAATATATATACAATTAAATAAATAAACAAAAGATATTATGCAAAAATTGAAAGGAATGAAAATGTTAAATTCAAAAAATTAATGTAAACAAAAACCTGGAGCAATCATTGTCAACATTATGTGCTCCCTCTTTATTGACATCCAAGGAGGAATGTTATTGTTGATAACAAAAATAGGCCACACTAAGTAAATAGACCTAAGCTCTCTAAATGGATTAACACCATCAGTTGCCAATGAAAGCCTAACATTATGAGGTTCATCTTTGAAATCTACCCATTTTTCCTCAATTTCCCTAAATGCAGAACCATTGGCAGGCATTCAAAGAACACCATCTCCACTTCTATTATGTGCATGGTAATCCATAAATTGTGTTATGCTTTCACACCTGAAAAATCGTTGCAAATGTGGAATTATGGGAATATGACGAAGAACCTTTCGAGGCACCCTTTTTGTTACTTGATCGGTTCGATATCTACTGATAAGACATTGCAGACATTTGGTTTTCGAAGTACGTTGTCCATAATATATAATATGGTGATTAGGACATGCATCTATAGTTTGATAATCTATTCCAATGTCTTTCATAATGGCATGCAAACCTTGATATGTGCAAGGTAAAATATTTGACGATGGTAACAAAAATTCACCTAATAATATATAACATAACAAACAACTAGTTAATGTAAGAATATTAATCGTAAAAAATGCATTCTTATTTTACACATTATTTAACACTAAAACAAATAAAAAAAAGTCAACATTTATGTATAGTATGAGATGAAACATATTACATACCTTAGTATCTGTGTCATACGAGTGTTCGACAAATTATTCATAACCTTTAAGTTCACTAGAAACAATGTAGTGGAGAGAATATTTTCTCTTGATCCTTCATAAAGTCGTTTATTTGCCTTTTCTAATAGAGGTTCATCATAAATACCAGCATTTTCCCCATCCTCATCTGGCTGCAAAAACAAATCTTGGATCATTTGATTTGTCCCATCATCTTCTTCCATGGGATCATTAACTTGATTTGTCCCATCATATTCTTCCATGAGATCCTCATTTGCTTGGTCATGATGATGTTCCTCAGCTTGTACAACATCATTTCTACAAATACTTGGTGCAATATTCTGCGGAAAGTTAGAGGGAAACTCTAACTTTATAATTACAAACAATCATGCAAAATTAGTGTGTACTATAACAAACATTCAAACAATATATATACATATATACAATTTTATATAAAATTGACAAAACAAAAAAAGATAATGAATATATAGCTAATTACCACAGGACGATATTCATTCGATCCGCCATCAATGTGACCATATTTCCTACAATGTTTTGTAGTTGTTGCTATTAAAATTCTTACGGGATGTCCAAGGCAACATTTTTTACAAGGGAAATAACATCTACCATCACCCTTTTCACCCGCTTTACTTTTTTCCCCACCTCTAATAACATTCTGCGACATTCTTCCGCACAAATATACCCTTTCAGAACTGTCATTGTTATAGCAAGATTCTCGCAACATCTTTAAATCGTCAAATATTTATAGTGCAATATTAGGTCACTATCGTCACAATTGCAACGATAGTTACCTAAAAATATTTTTTTTTTACCTATTTGTTTTAGGTCATTTTTAACAGTCAATTTTAAGGTTAAGTAATACGTCGCTCTTGCGACAGACAAAGTATAGTCGTCGCTCTTGCAACGATCATTAACCATAATAATTTGGTCAAACTACCTGCGTTGAGATTGCAACAAATACGGGGTGGATTTAAAAACTTGAAATTTTTCTCTTTCATGTTGCGACGAAAGAGTACTTTCGTTGCAAAATTTTCAATATGTAGTAGTGATACACAAGCCCCTTACAATCACTTGCACTTAGCTCTACAAGTCTTAACACATAGTATTAATAAAGCATCCACAACTATTCGCACTTAGCACATTGGCCTCTTCCTACATCGCCTAGATATCTATTACATTACAAAATGGGCCTAAACATGGGTAAACCCATGGGTCAACAGCCCATACCCATTACATAAACCCTAATCCCAAAAACTGCCCTAAAAAGAGGCCAATATCCTGCAATCTCTGCTTCGACTTATGCTCCACCTTCGACCAGCCTTTCAAAGTCCCAAAAGTGGTCAAACATGACCAAGGATCTCCAAAACTTAGTCAAGGGACAACAATAACCCTTCATACTATTCATGTTTCATCTTCACTGACAGATTCCTCCCACACTCAAGTAGATCATGCATCTATATTGGTTGAATGGATCCAACCCCTCTAGCAATAGGTTCATGACAACCTTTAACAAGCTAAGTAGGACATCTTCTTCGACAAGGAAAGAAACACACCAAGATTTAGATTTAGCAGAAGTCTCATCGTCTCCCAAGGGAACTTGACTCAATGGGGACCATTTATTCCTAAGGGGGGAGGAATGATCCATATGGATCCTGATGGTCATCCACATTTTCCACTGAATCACCATTTTGAACCCGTGGTTTTGATAAACCATGATATTCACCCTTTTTAATGGGAATGGAATGTAATGTCATCTTCATTTGTTAATTACAGACACCATGTAATGATTTCCTAGTGGTATTATGTACATTCCTACAACATAGTGTTAATGCATCAGATCCCATTAGAACTCCACAGTTAATTGCGCTCAAGCTATAGTAGTACTAGGATGGGTGATCGCCTGGGAGGGCCTAGTGTTTTACATGCCTATGACATTTTATAAACTTAGTCCAATTTATCCCACATACATCATGGGAATTTTTCTCCTCTCACTCTCTCATATATAATTGAGGTGAAGGAGGCCCTTTAATATGCAATGGAGTGTGATGTAAATCTTGTTGCAAATGAAGCATAGTCAACATCTCTTTCTTTTCAAAGATAATCTACCCCAATCTGCCAATTTTTGTTCTACAATGTTTTTCTCTCTCTTGTTCATTAATAGAAGTTGGGTTTCACTATATTTATGTGTCCTTCTCATTGTCTTTGTGTATTTCCTTTTTATAAATCGGTTATATTTTTGTCTTCATGTCGTTCTCAAAATAATTTGGATCATTTCATGATGAATGTTTAGATGTGTTTGTTTATGCCCGAGTGCATGGATTTATTTCATCGAAAGGTTGCTTGATATAAGGACGTATATTAAGACTGAATAGATATGAATGGATGATGTATGAGTGAAATGTAAGGCAAGAATTGCACTTGCCAAGATTGAACGATTATGCATGTTTGTCTCTATTCTGAAGAGTCATGCAAGTTTTTTTTTTAATGACATCTTGAGGGGAATCTGCTCCATTCCCTCAGGAAAGGCTAGTATAAATAGATGAAAGATTAAATAAGAATAGATGTTTCATTATCATGATGAAAGGAAACTTGATCAGTCCCTTAAAGGCTAGATGTAAATGGTCATGAAAAATCATAAACTAACTAAAAAACTTCAGTAGATATAGAAAAGAAACTATAGGAGTGGCTATAGTAGATACATGATATGTTGAAGCATACAAAAAGGAGCATTATACATAAAATCACATTGGGATGATGTGCATATGTAATTCATAATGCAATTCCATATTCCTTATGGAATATTTGGTAAATAAATGAAAGGGTAAAGTTGGAGTTGAATCAAGGTTGAGACCATCATAGATAGTGATGGATATGCAATAAGGAAGTTGCATGATGGAGTTCCCTATGGAGGAACTATGTAAAGACTCTGTCTGGAGAACATAGTCACAACCTTAATGAATGTTGAATATTGGGCAGTGGGCTGCAACTGTGTGTGTGTGTGTGTGTGTGTCTGTGTATGAGTGAAAAACTAACAAATGAATATTGAATATTTTGATAACTAAATGGTAATGTGCATAGTGCACATGTTCATAATTCATTGCGAATGAAAGGTTTTTTGTTGTAGCATGTTGATTTACCAAGAAGGTGAGGTGAACCTAACTAAGACTACTCAAGGAAAAGAGCACAGAGATCACAATAAGAAGTAGATTTCATAAGTAAAGAAGGATAAAAGGAGGAACATTTTTCTAACCCTAAAAACTATGAATTATTTAACAAAGTTGTAAGCCTTTGAAGAGCAGTTGTGGGAACAAGTACAACTAGACTAAGGGAAAATGAATAAATAAGCATATTTAAATGAATAGGCTTCATCAAACCGTGTTAAATAAAGTCAGTGAGTCCTTGGAAAATAACTCAGCTGGACTAAAAGTCCATGATTGTGTAGGAGTTGGACAAGGGAATATTTCCTTGATTCCTTTCTTGTTGTTTATTGTATTTCTATGGTATGAGAGACTGATTTAATGATGCAGGTAAATGTTTTGACACCATAATGATGATGGTTGTATGATTGTAAGAAAAATTGAGAGTTGTTTGTGTTGCACTCATGAAAACATTAAGGATAATGTGATGAAGTGCATAAAGATATGCTAGGACATATTTGAACATGTTTTATTGATTGGAATGCTATGATACATGCATTTTTATTTTACATGATGACTAATATAACTGTGATGTATGTCATGTGTAGAAAGAAATTCAATTTTTTGGGAAAGATAGTTACCAATGGTAGAAATCCTCAAGAAGAGGATGAGTGTGAGAAGGTCGATGTTGAAATATTGTTGAGGGAACTTTGAGAGCCCCATGAAGCACTACCAATGAGGTAAAAATCAGAAAAAAGGGTGCTAGCAGCCAGAACAGGTATAAAAATGTTCATGTCTATATGGAATAAGGTATGAATGGATTTGGTAAGAACCCCTTCTGGAAATATTTCATTATCTTATTGATATGCAAATAATTTTGAGTGACTATTGTATGACATTTCTACCCAAGCAGGGTAAGATTCGGGAAATAAGAATCTCAACAATAAAGAGAGGAAGTATATGCTAGTCAAGGATGAGTTACAATCCTTGAAAGAAAATGCATGAGTAAGGAGTACCATGGGTACAATGACCTATCTAGGGAGATTGGGAATAAAGGTGCTGATAGTTAGCACATTTCATGGAATGCATTGAGGAAATGCATGTTTGCATAAGAGGGTAGACAATGGAATACCCATTAAGGAAGGAGGACCTTCCAATACTCTACTTGAATTGTAGAGGTGTCAAATAAAAGAGAATTTCGGGTGGCCATGAGTGTTGGCACCTTGGTTACTAATGAAGGACAAATGATTGGGTGCATTCAAGAGAAACGTTTAGTTTCATATGTGCTGATTTGGGATCCAGATCAACTTGTAGCAGGTATCATAGTCCCATTGTAAGAGTGAATGAGAATGATTAAACCTATGGTGAATAGGTTGGATTAGCTCCAACACACCATGGGAAGGTGCTTGTCATAAGTATGGAAAAATTGAACCTAATGTAAGGGTACATTGGTTATGGATGTGGCCATAAATATTGACACACTGATTAAAGTCAACTAATATTTGAGTTGCATTTGAAAAATTTGGTGCGTTGAAAGGATGCATATGTAAATAATGATATTTCCTTTTTCTATTTACCCTTGAATAGATGAAAATGACTTGGATTGTTAGTATGCATAGTTTCGAAAATATAATGTGCATGAAAACTAACTATTTGTTTGGCTGAGGAGTGTTGAAATTGTAGGAAGAAAAGGGTCTTGGATATGGAAATGTTGTAAGCCCATAAGGAAGAAAAATTTCCTGCTAAGATAAACTGCTATGGGAAGGAAATTCCCATACTTGTGAATCTGGTTCCTGTGTGGAATAGATCTGAATATAAATCTGGAATTTGGAAATCTGTGGGTGACAGATTTGCAAGAAAATTATGAATTTGAAATTGATGATAATATCTCATAAATTTTGTATACCTGTGATATAGGTGAGACGAAAAAGATCTATCTAGGGAGAATAGGTGAAGGTTGTCAAGATGGAAAACATGAAAAAGGCTATTGCTGAGACATGAAAACCATATGGTAAACCATGATCTCCCTAGAATATGTTGTGTTGTGGAAACATAAGCTAGAGGGATGCCTCGACAAAGCAAGTATGAGGGATGCCTCGAATGTAAGCCTCAATGAATTCTTTAGAACTCTTCCTGTGTGAGAAATCCTTGGCAAGGAAAGATGGATCGCCTGAGAGACTGTATACTAGATAAGGGGATGCTTGATCCGGGGCCTGGAGGGTGAGTGACCGCAAGGAAGAGGAGACTTTGATAATTCTTATAAACTATTGATTGGGATCATGCACACAATGGGTATGTCAAGGAAAAAAAACGAGCTAATATAACAAGATAGCCACATGGATGCAAATCCATGAACTGCATAGATAAGTATTGTGCTAGATTATGAAATCTTTATTCTTGAATTTTACAGAACAATAAGATGTTTTCACGTGAAATTGTGATTAATATGCTTGTTGTCCAAAATTATTGAAGGCATGTGATGGAGGCCAAGGGTCTAGAAAGAAACTGACCAATAAAGAGGATCAATATTTCTGAAGCAGGTGAATGAAAAATGCATGATAGGTGTTACTGAGAAATAACATCGAGGATAGTGTTCCTTTTAAGGGGGATGGGATTGTAATACCCTGTTGAGGGGTCAGAAATCCTTTAAATCAATAGTAGTAACCAAAACCGCTTAAGAGGCCCAATTAGACTCACAAGCGTTTGATGAGTGGAATGGTTCTCTGGATATTTGATCCAGCCGATTTAATGATGGGATTTACCGGTGACTAATAAGTGTATCTTTCTATGAAAAGTTTCTACTTCAGGTTAAGTGATTCTTTTTTTTTGTATTTTTATACTCTTAAATAATCTAGGTAAGAGAAGGATGATGGCATAAGCCAACTGATAAAGGGAAATTACTAAATATTGAATATTGTTGAGCGTAAGATAACCCTTATACCTCAATGTGCAGACAATGATAATCAAACCTATTCCAAGATTAGCAATAATACTTTTACTAGCAGACAATCATGATTGATTGAGATAACAATTGTAGAAAGGAAAACAAATACGTAACAAATATGAGTGTATTAAAATTAGTTCTCTTAGCTCTACTATCAGTCACATATCAACACATCAATTTCTTTTCATCATCCATAACAAAAGAACTATTATAGTATTGAAATATAACTTAAAAATAATTACAACAAATCTTACTCAATACAACAATGCTATCAAACTCAAAGATGGAAAAAATCCCTCCTCGATCCAATCAGATTGACGCTTTAGATGAAAAAAAATTGTCTTTGGTTCTAAACAAAACTTCTTAATTAAAAGTCACACAAAAATAATTATTTTACATTTCTTAAAAAAAGGTATCTCCCCCAAAACCATCGACCTTTTGCACGAGGTCTATCTACCTATTTATAAAGAATCACTAAGCTAAAAATAACTACTAAAAGTTGTGTTAAGTAAAACAAAAATGACACGTTGTAGACTTTATCTCCTTGTTCTCTCGAGATCATCTAATTTTCTACTGTAGTGGATGATTTCTCTCATACTCCACCCACTCCAAGAAAAGGTATTCACATGTGTTTTCATAGGGAAACCTATGTTGATACATTTGTGCAGAGAAGACTTCCTTTATCTCCACTGCTCATTCTCTATACCTGATGAGCTTCAAATTTATATTAAAATTTCAACGTTGGCCCCATTCGCAGGTCCCTATTGTCGGAGGTGTACTCTAGTCCTCGTGCAATTTCCATTCCTCGTTCCTCATTACTTGACCATGGTGTAGTCCCCAGGATCCATTATTTTTGTACAAAATTACATACTAATGGCATAAAACTATCGATGAACTTTTTTCGTCGATAGTATAGAAAATTCATCGCAAGATTATTTACATTTGTCTCTCTTGCGACGATATAAAATGATACATCTTGGATTCATTTCATATTTGGTTTATCAACTTGAAATCTCAATTTGATACTTTGCAAGCTAGTTGGATCTTAAGTCAAATACAAATATGAAACTTGGAATCATTAACATGTCTACTAGAACATATGAAAAATAGTCAGGTTTATGGTTTACATGATGAATTGACGATGGAAGAAAGTGGGGGTGTCAGTCAAATTTGAGTCCATAAACCATCCCATATCGTTAAGGCATGAGAATAGTCTATCCAGGTCAAATTTCAATGCATACAGATATAGTTTGAAAGCATTTCAATGTTGGCCCCATTCACATGTCACTGTTGCTCGCCTCTAGTATCTTGATGGTGTTGATTAAGCAATCAATGAAATAGAGGTATTTTTCATCACAAATATGACACAGATACATTGTATATACATTTTATGGAACAACGCATTTCCTCCCCAGAACAACAAAAATGGGTGACTAAACTCTTTGGATATGATTATGAGATCATTTACAAGAAAGGCAAAGACAATGTGGTTGCGGATGCACTTTCCCGAAAATATGAAGATGAAGGATCCATTTTTTCTCTTTCATTCATTGTACCAGATTGGCTCCAAGCCGTTCGCCAGGAATGGCTACAAGATCTCAGAAGTTCGCAGTTGATCCAACAATTGCAGTCCAATGCTCCATCTTCCCCAGGGTACTCTTGGCTCCATGATGAACTTCGATATAAAGGTCGATTGTATTTAAGTAAACAATCCAAGATTAAATCCACGGTACTTTCTGAGCTTCATGCTACACCCACAACAGGGCACTCCGGGTTCACCAAAACCTATGACAGGGTCAAACATTCTTTTTTTTGGAATGGAATGAAACAAGACATTCATAATTTTTTAGCTGAATGTGATGTGTGCCAATGCAACAAGGGAGAAACAGTCAAATCTCCGGGCACACTACAACCGCTCCCGATTCCACCTGCTATTTGGAAGGATATCTCTATGGATTTTATTACTGGCTTACCCAAATTGAGAAATAAATCTGTCATCATGGTTGTTGTTTATTGCCTTTCCAAGTATTCTCATTTATGCGCCCTTCAATACCCATTTACAACATCCACGGTGGCTCAAATTTTCATGGATCAAGTCTTCAAGCTTCATGGCATGCCACACTCTATTGTTTCTGATCGTGACCCAACTTTCACAAGCAATTTTTGGCAAGAACTGTTCAAGATACAAGGAACTGAATTGCATCTCAACACAACTTATCATCCCTAGACTAATGGCCAAATGGAAGTTGTCAACAAGTGTTTGGAAACATATTTGAGATGTTTTGCCTCGGAAAAGAAAAATCAATGGGCTCAATGGTTACCCCTAGGTACATGGTGGTACGACACTCCATACCATAAAACTACACACATGACTCCTTTTGAAGCGGTATATGGACATAAGCCACCTTTAGTTCTCTCATACTTACCAAGTGCCTCAAAGGTCTAGGCATTTGACCTAACACTTACATCTCGAGAGGCTATTCTCTGTACCCTCAAAGAGAATTTGGTCATGGCACAGAATTGCATGAAGCAACAAGTAGATCAAGGTCACTTTGAACGTCAATTTGGAGAAGGGGATCAGGTGTTTGTTCAACTGCAACCTTACAAGCAAACTTCCCTCAAGGCCGAGCATTGTCAGAAGCTAGCGCCCAAATTTTATGGTCCTTATACCATTCTCAAGCATGTGGGACAAGTAGCCTATCATTTAGCTTTGTAGCCTATCATTTAGCTTTTCCCATCCATTTGAAGCTACATCCTATTTTTCATGTTTCTCGCTTAAAGAAGGTGATTGGAGCTAAGTGCCACATTCAAACCAACCTTCCAAATTTAGCTAAAGAAGGATCCATTTGGCTACAGCCAGAAGCAGTTTTGGACCAGCGTGAGCATCACCTACGTCAGAAAACCATCAAGGAAGTGCTAGTCCAGTGGAAAGATACAACTCCAGCAGACACCCCTTGGGAACCAGCTACCATTCTGTAGCAATTTCCTCATCTCAAGCCTTGAGGACAAGGCTATTTTTAAGGGGTCAGACATGTTAGGGTCCTAACCCACACATCGATAGACCAATATATTCGGATGTAATAAAGGTCAATATTAATAAGGCCTTTCAAAAAAATAGAATAAGGCTGATGTAAAAAGACCTAATAAAAGCTTCCGCTTCTAGAAGGATCTTCCTCTAGATGCTTCTTTTTAGTATA
>CBVK0100580633.1:0-23202 GCA_900067695.1 Picea abies | reverse complement strand
TGTGTATAAGAGACAGCCCCTGTGCCTTACAACATTTTGCTACCCAAACCTCTATCCGACTCTCCTACAAACTTGCCCATGTCTGTGACCAAACAGGTCGAAATCACTAAACCCGCAGCCAAAAATCCTAAAGCTAAAACTGGTGCTAATTCTAAAGGTAATAAAAACGTTCGATTGATCTCTCGCATGACAAGAAATAAACCTCGAACCCCTGCCAACCCTGAGCCTATCGTGGTCAGTGAAGATTCTGATTCAGAGATTGAACGTTTTCTTGCAAATGAGTATCCCTACTCACAAGGGCTGTGTGACAAACCTACACATGAGTTTGTCAAGAATTTACCACCTTGTTCGCGAGATGATCCTAATTTTCCTGGCATTGAAATACCTCGTGGAACCCTCGGTGACTCATCGAAACCCTCTTCTGCTCAACCAACTGTTCCACCATGCGATCAGTGTGGTTTATGGTTGGAGAGATACTACCTATATGTGCCGATGTTGCAATCCAGAATCCATGCTTTGGAAGATCAAGTGGCAAAGCTCACTGGTCATAATACGAAGGTGCAACCCACGGACAAGAAGCAACGAACTACTTGTTCAATTATGTTTAAAAATGTCGAGTCGGCTACAACAATTGTCAATTCGAAATTGACATAGCCTCAGCAAGTGCACTGGTATAACTTTCACCCATTTATATGGCATATTCATAAACTCTGTACATCGTTGACCTACTCTATCACATAAGCATGCACTGCTGTATATAATTTGTTTTGGTAAATCGAATTTTGTTTGGATTTGGTTTTGATTCTATTAAATCATAATATGGATTTGATTGTTTTAAATCAGTTGTGATTGAATGTTCTGTTGCAAGTTGTTTTGCATTTCCATTTTGGAACACGATCTATGTTTTAATCCAAATCGGTTATGATGCACATGAACGATGGTTGTCTATTACAATTTTATTTAAATATGACGTTGACCAGCTCGAATACGATTTGGATTATGTTTAAAAAAGGTTTTGTTTTATAGTTACCCAAATCATGAAGTGATTCAAATCGTAACAGTCATACAACTCCCAGCCGGTCAATTTGTTGTGGTCAGTCGACCCTATTCTATTTTGAATTGGAATGACAATGTATTTTCAGTTACGAATGGATTTGCAAAACAAAAATGATCATGCCCAGGATGATAAATTATTCTATGATTGGCTCAGACCCGATTTTATTTGATTTCTATCCAGCTTATGGTTATCAATGCTGTTGGATCTTGACTATGTTACACCCAACAATCAAAATCCATGGCAATTTTTGGTCAATAATGTTACACCGGTTTTGTTTAGACTATATCGTAACAGCCGTCCCATATTTGATTACAACAAGATGAATCTTATGCATAATCTCTACAGCTCGCCTATCTTTACTGTTGATTGAAAAGACATAAGCTTTATGTATATTGTTACAGCTGTAACAAATCTATTTTGTGTTCAATTGATATCGATTATAATTATGCTATGGCAAATCATATCTTATATGATTTCGATTCTGATTGTATTGATTACTATTCTGGTCGATTATGGTTTTATTGATTACGATTACATCGTATCTCATATGACTCGAATCACTGCTTAATTTCGTTTGATACAAACAGGCCTGTCAAGGTTTGACCATGTTTTATGGTAACTAAAAACAGAGCATTCTTTACTTTGTTTAGATTGCATTTATTTTGATATTGTTTAATTTAAAAGATAATTTCACTTGAATTATTAGTAATTCGTTTTGATGATGAAAAGAAAATTAAATTGGATTTGATTTATTTTAAGATTTTATTTGATTGATATCTGATTCCATATGCTATTTTAGACTAGCTACAGAATCAGATGATTCTGTAGCTAAGTCTGTAGGATCATTTTTTTTGTATTTATTCACTCAAATATCTTTCTAATTTGATCTTTTTGTTCTATTGCAGGTAAATTCGAATTTGCAATTGAGTTGTTGAGCAGTTAGGAGATATTTAAAAGATTTCACTTGCATTTTATTTTCTTAGTTTAGATGATTTTGGGGATTTTTCCCAGATTATGTAAAACTGTTTGATATTATCCACAAGGAAGTTTTACCTTGTGGACAGACTTATAAATACTTATGATTTTTGTAATAATCATCATCCTCATTCATGGGAGAACAAGGATATGTAATTCTGATACAAACTGGAGAAGAATTGATGTTTTGTCATAGCTTTAGCTTCTCAATATATCAACATTTTGTTTCAAGTTTTGTATATCAATTTGTTTATGGTTTATGATTACTTTAGCTATCTAAATCAAATGTTAGCTATCTAAATCAAATGAAAATGATATAATTTTATGACTGTGATTCATATCTTGTTTCTTCCAAATAAATAAAAGACATAATAGTTGTTAATTCATTTTGTGAATGATAGGTTTATCTTCTTCATGAATTGAATTGTTATATATAAGTCCTTGCATAACAGGTTTCCCTTATTGCAGGAATTTATAATCAGAAGATTGTTATGATTTTCTTTTATGTCTTGTTTGTCCTGTAAAACACTTCAAGAAGCACAACAACCAATCGTTTTCGAGAAGCTTACGGACTAACCGGTGCGAATTTCGTCTTCCGACCAGCTAAGAAGTTATCATACACAGGGCAGACTTGGAGCGTTTCCAGGTCAATTAGTTTGTTGTTTACTGTTTTTACTAAGTAGTTTAATACAGATAGTAATTTAATTAGATTTATATTAGATTGTTTAATTTCAGTAAATATATTAGATTGTTTAATTTCAGTAACGTTTATTTCCTTTTCATAAAATATAAAAAATAAAAAAAAAGATCCTTGGCTGTCTTAGGGCAGAATATACATGAGTTTTGCAGGTTTTAATCAAATTTGTAAATTGTTTATAGTGTACATTTGTGAATAAGAAGTATTGTAGCTGATAATTAGATAGTTGATTTGAGTTATTACAATAGGAATTAGTGGATTGTATGTAATAGTTAGAATAGTTTATATTTAGTATATTAGTTCCTTTTCTTTGTTTTATTAGTTTCTAGTTTCCTTTATTTTAGTTAGTTTCTTGTATTTAGTTATAGTTTAGTTTGTTTTATTTACTTTAGTTAGATTACTTAGCTCAGATCAATTCTCTCTTTCGTTTTCATAGAAGACCTTAGAGCGGCCAACAGAGCCGTTAAACTCGTCAGGGTAGTCCATTCCAAACGGCTTGGGTTATTTAGACAACCCCAGACCGGTTCCACTCTCCCAGTTGACGGACGATCAATTTCGCCCGTCAACATGATCCTAGAGTACCAGGCCTTGGGTGCCTCTTTGAGTCCATTTAGGGATTTCTTAAGCATGCATACACATGTCTCCTTATCATGGACCTCAAACACCTATGGTTTCTCAATATAGACCTCTTCCTTAATGATGCCATTGAGGAAGGTGGTCTTCACATCCATCTGATGGATTCTCCATCCCATCTTAGAAGCTATAGATATAATTTCTCTAATAGAGTAGTATCTGGCTACAAGAGAAAAAATATCATTGTAATCTACTCCCTCTCTTTGAAAAACCCCATGAGCCACATATATGGCCATATACTTCTCCACACTTCTATATGATGCATGATTAACTTTTATATCCACTTGGAAGTAACAAATAATTTCCCCTCTAGTCTCAACACAATCTCCCAAACACCATTCCTATGAAGGAGTTGTGCTCCTCTACCATGTCATCTCTCCACACCTGTTGGTTGGATGCTTCCTCAAAGGTCGAAGGATCTAAGTATATGATGTTTATCATCAAAACCATATACTATGGGAATTTCCTCGTAGGTCTACTCTCTCTCAAATTTCAGGGATGATTTTAGGGGCTAAATTTTGCTCATGGGCTAATTTTCCATGGTTTTTCCAAAAAAGAGATTCACTATTTTAAAAATTATTCGCCCAAATTATATTGGATAAAATTATTTTACCTTAAAAATCACCAAAATTTTATGACAACTATATAAAATCCTTAGAAATTGGAATATTTTTACAAAAATATAGCCAAACATTTATAGTTTGCATATGAAGGATTAGTAAGATTCGCCAAGGTTTCTAAATTTTAAAATAAATTTCCATCCTTAAAATCATCCCTGCCCTCAATGTGGACCTGGGGGGACTCAACATGCTCCCAAGCATCATGCAAGATCTGATCAAACCACCTAGGCCTCCTAATTGAATTCAAAGGGGTTGATTTATCCCTCACCTTCTTTGGACTCTAGCTCACTGCAGTATAAGTATCTATGCTTGGATCATCCTTTGGTTCATCCTCTTGAGGACCCTCTACAACTATTGGTAGGTCATGATATTTCCTATATTCCAATTTATCCTCGAAATTGACATCTTTTCTCACCACTTCTTGCGTTGATATGACAAGAACAATCTACAGGCCTTCAAATCCTCACTGTACCCCAGCCAAATTATCCTATCTCTTGAGGGATAAAAAATTTTCCTCTTCTCCATAATAATGTGGATGTAGACCAGACAACCAAAAATCTTGAGATGTCCTATCTCAGGTGTGTTTACTATGAATGATTCATCTTATGTTTTACCCTCCAATATCATGTGTGGGCTCCTATTATGCAAATACACAATTGCATTGCAGGCCCTACCCACATAAACATAGGAAAACGTTGTTCATGCATCGTGGCCTTCACCAAACTAATGATAGAATGATTCTGATTCTTTGTAACCCCATTATGATACGGGTTGGGAGCCATTGTCTTATCCCTCTTGATTCCTTCCTCCTTGCGGAAATTAGTGAAATATGTAGAGGTGAACTCAACCCTATTATCTATTGTCAGTAACTTGATCTTATTTCCTGCCATGTTCTCCACCTAAGATTTGAAAGCTCGAAAGTGACTAAAGACCTCATCCTTGGTATTCATGAAGTATATCCAGGTATTCCTAGAGAAGTCATCAATGAAGGTAACATAGTAGGATGTTCCCTTCACTAAAGCTATTGACATAGGCTCTCCATCGTCTGAATGGATCAGATCTAAGATTCCCTTAGATCAAGGCTCACTACTAGGAAAGGATTCCTTGACATTCTTTCCAAGTGAAAATACTTTACACACCCCTTGCTAGTCCAAGTTGAATTCTTGAAGCCCAATGACCATATGCCTAAGTAATGGTAGAGACATATGATGGATATGAACCATCCTCTCATTCCACAGATCGCACAAGATATCACTAGTGTGAAATAATGCCTATGCAGGCTGGCCCTGAATTCTATAAAGGTTCCCATCCCTGACTCCAATCCTCACAAAAATGTTTGAATTGGATCCCTATGGATGAATGAACACTTGCCCCTTATGGAAGTTAACCTCATAACCTTTTTACTCCATGACTAAGATGAAAAACATGTTCTTCTTCAGGCTAGATACATAGAGTACCTATTGTGCATCAAAAGACCCCTCTGACTCAAACTGGAACTGCTTCGTCCCCTAACCCCTAACTACATAATTGGCCTCATTGCCAATATCTATGTGGAGATCCAATTCAACTTATGAAAATATACTAAATATATATCTATCCTTTGTCATGTGGCGGGAGGCACCATTATCCAAGTACCAAGAACTCTTGGGAGTAGTGTCGATGGAAACACAAGACATGAATGGACAATAATTCTTGAAATTGCCTACAATTTCATTCAATTGTGTCTCTGTAGTCACTACAATTGCATGTGACTTCCCATTTCCTTTTTCCCTCTATGGAAATTGAGAAGTGAAATGACCATTCTTATGGAAGACATATCATTTTATCTTGGTCATATCTCTCTTCTTCCCAGATTGTTGTCCCTCTCCCTAACTGTCAACCTTCCTGAAAACTTTTCCTTTGCCTTTCTTTGTCTTACTGAAAAGGGCTAAGTTATCATCTATTTCACCTCATCCCTTCTTTCTAGATATGGACTCTATGTGAGTCTCCTCCTAAATGAAGTCATCCCAAAGTCACTCCCACTTGGGAAGTTTCTCTCTAGCATTAATTCCCATGAAGAATGGTTCCCATTCCTTGGAAAACCCATTAAGAGAAACATTTACTAATTCTGCATCCATAATTTCCTATCCTATAGTTTCAAGTTGTTCATAGATTTGTGTGATCCTCATAAGGTAACTAGTTACATTGTCTAAGGTGGACATTCTACATTCTCTGTGTTGGTTGTGGAGTCTGATTATCTTCATGATTCATAGGTTTGTTTTAGCTATGCTTGGATCCCATTTCTTGATGGGGGGGCATGGGAGGGATTTCCCTCTCACAATTTTCGATAGGGGACTCCAGGGGGTGGCAGAGAAAATCGTTGGAGCCCACCCTGGTGGGGGATTCAGGGGTAACTCCCCCGAAGCGAATTTTTAAAAAAATTGCCTTGTAAAATATTGTAATTTTGTAGTCAATACAGGCTATTCATTATAAGGTCATAGATCTAATAATATAAGTTATGTTAGGGATTTTTTCCCTAGATGGAAACCCTCTTTTCATGAGGTAATTGTATTATGACTATGTGTTATAATGAATATTGTATTCTGAGGGAGGAGATTGTGAGACAAAGAAGATGAAGTTACAATGAGTATTTTTTGGATAATGATAAAAATGAAGGACCTAGCGATTTATCTGGTGGACGTATCCCACACTGTGTGAACCACATATATATGTGTCTCTATTGCATTGTGTATCTTCTGTGTTTTATTTACGCATTTGTTTTATTTTATTGCTCCACGATCATGTTTTTCTAACACTCTGAATTTGGTTTTAAGGATCATTTTTCGACTCATATAGTCACTTTGAAAGAGTGACACAAAGGAATCAAACATCTCCTTACATATTGTCTTTTCTTCAACATGCAGAATCATATGATCCTTGATGGATTCAAGGATCACCCTCTATGCCTTTTAATCCTTCTTATCCCATGCTTCCTGCACTGTAGGGTCTACCACTGTTGGCATACCCCCTGAGGTATGCGCTGGAATTGGAGGAGGGTTGATCATGACTTCCCACAAGTTTTGTTTCTACAAGATCACTGGGATTCTTGATTTCCAAGATGAGAAGTTGGAAACCCCATCTAGTCTATCCTCAACCTTCACATTAGTTACTGACATGGATTATCTAAGGTTTTTTGTTTAACCTTGCTGAAGTAATCGTCATTGAATATAATAGATCTTCTTTTCTCTCAAAGAAATATATTTGATACCATGTTAATTTATCTAAAATCTGGAAACTAAGTAAACGCATTAGATATAATTTCTTTGCTAAAATTATTAACTCTTTCTTGTAGTGGAAAATGATAAAAATAATCACACATAGTACATAATTATTTCTTCTCATATATATTTTTTCTTCATTCAAATAACTTCAAAACTTACAAGAACTCCCTTCACATTGAAAATGGCTTTGAAAAAGAAAAACCACAAAAACAAATATGCAAACTTGAAATATTATACAATGCCTCGATTTACATGCATCATATCTCCGAGGATGTCTATACGGATATGTACCTATTGTAATAAATTTTGCATACAACCCACACATGTTTCCTCGAAACTCTTGTTTCCTCAAAATCAATGCTACCTCGATTTAAGTGCTACCTCGAAATCTGTGTTGCCTCAAAATTCATGCTACCTTGATTTCCTTGCTTCTTCGAAATTCATGCTACCTAGAAATTTGTGTTGCCTCAATTTAAGTGATGTACTTGTCCTTCTTCCTCGCCAATGCTGAAAAATTAGATCTGATTTTTCTCTCTTTCACCTCACGTGAGTTGTGAAAATTAAATTTTCTTATGTCTTTTTCCTTTACCCTCTTTGTATTTGTATTTTTTACTTTAGCTAGTTACCTAATCTCAATGGTCAAGATTAGACCATGAGATCAATGGCTATATTTTAATTAAATCATTAAGTGACTTTAACTTAGTCAGTTTATTAATTAAAAGTCACTTTAATAAAATATGTTCACCTTTTTATCATGGAGCTCTAATGGGACAACGATGAAATGAAATTTTGACAAGATCTGATGGCAAAGAAACTCGATTGGATACTAGACTTAGGAGTAGAGAACCCAGAGCAAAGATGCAGTGAAGAAGACTTTCTCCAGGAATTCATGGCACCCAAATGGCCTGATTCGTCTAGGCATGCATTTCCCCACAACTATACCTGCAACTAAACTCTAATGGTCTATTCTTTTTTTTTTTGCAGCACTATTATCGCTTATTAGATTAGGAAGTATTTTCAGTTGGTATAATCCTAGTCTCAACACTTTTTGTCTCAGGCCAAACTATGTAAATATGTCAATCCTTTGTAGTAAAAACTTGACTCTCTGGAACTTCCATAACTGGTGGTGGGGTTGGTTTCCTTTAATGGAAGCCTCAACACCAATTTCTCAAACTTGTTATGTAATCTCTGTCAATGATTGGTAATAGGAAAAGATAGCTTACAAAATAAAAAAATATGTTCACCTTTATTAATAAATTAATAAATTGAACTCTAGGAAAGGTAAGGATACATTTAAATATGATTTCTACAAGTAGACACCCTTGCAGAAATACCTATCCGAGCTACAAACATTAACATGTTTGTGGAGCTTTAGTATCAGGTGCATAAATTTGATAATTTACACATTTCTTGAATACTTGGATGCAATCATTAAAAAGAGAAGTACAAAAACAACTACCATGGATGAAATTCTAAGTAATGGTTATTTCTAATATCCACCATAGGTGCCACTATGACAATTATTTAAGACTCATTCAACCTCTTCATGAGTGAGGAAATGACATAAATGGTGTCTACTCCTTCCTGGTAAAGGACATCACTTATGATAATATACCAAGGAGGTTGGTGATGTATAAATTATTGATCATCACATGAAATATGGGAACAAAACTTTGGGTACACAAATTAAAAAAATTCGCCATACCAAGGGTCCTATGACATGATGAAAAAAATATGTTCATTAGGGAGATTGGCATTAAGTGGAGGATCTTCTACACTTATAGGAAAGTCAATAATTAACTAAGGGATAACGATTTCTTACTATTGGGAGTAGTAAATTCAATATTGTATTCTTAGAGGATAAGAATCCAACAAGTGAATTACCATTAATAACTTGACACCCCAAAATGTATTGCATGGGGTTACAATTAGTAACAACCTTAGGTTTTCATAGCAGTATGTAGTGTCAAATCTTCTAAATAGAAAGGACCACAAGTAGGGCCAATATTTCATCATGATTACAAGTTAATGGGGGTATAAATAATGTCCAAATAGGTACTTTCTCACATAGTATATGGTGTGGTCACCACTACCCTCTCCTTGTTGCACAAACACATGAAGGGTGATATATAGACGTAAAGGATATAATCCTTACTAAATTTGAGGGGCCTAATTAGTGGAGCATACATGAGTGCATGTTTGAATTCATCAAAGGATTGTTGATCTTGGTCCTCCTACATGAATGGTATGTATTGACACAATAAATTCAAAGACACATGAGCACATCTTGTGTAATCTAGAATGACTTGATGAATAAAATTAGCTTTTCTTTGGATACTTTGCAATTGGTGTAGAGTCTATGGTGGGGGAAGCTCGAGGATGGATTTAAATTTCAATAGGTCAATGGTATGCCCTTTTTAGAGATGATGAATCCCAAAATATGATTACTTATAAAAAAAAGACATGCTTGATGGGGTTCAAGTGGCTATTGTACTTTTGAAATCAAAGAAATATAGTGAAATGGTCATCAAGGTGCTACTATTGTTTCCTTGAACAAGCATTTAGATTGTCAAGATAACCAAGTATGGTATCAATCAAGTCATGAAAACAATATAACATGGCATGTTGGAAAGTGGATCTAGCATTTTTTGGATCTAAAAGCATAATGCAATAAGAAAAAACATGATATGGGGTAGTGAAGGAGGTCTTGTATTGATCTTATGGACAAACCTTAACCTAGGTATACTATGAGAAACTGATTATGAAGGAAGTAATCTCATTACCCATGCAAGAATCAATGATTTGATCAAAGAAAGGGGTAGGATAATTGTCTTTGGGACAAGCATAATTAAGATAATGAAATTTAGTACATACATGAATGGTTCCTTTCTTCTTGTTAATGACGGGAAGAGTAAAATACTTGTATTAACTCTAAATTATGAAAGAGAGACTCACAATAATGTAGTTGGAGAGATGGCTTTGTTGTAGTAAGGTTGGCTCAAAAACCTCTCTTTAGGAGGGTCCTTTTGTCTCTTTGTGTGCTCCAACTCCAAGATTTGGTAGGAAGAGTAAAGCTTCCTTCATCGTGAACAATGATGAAGTTATCTAATATGTAATGATAAAATATCAATGGTGGAGGGACAAGAATGATGACTTCAAGTCTCTCTAAAGAAATTTTAGTAGCATAACCTTTTTTATTCTTTGTGTAAAATTTTGAAGAAAAATATTTATAAGTGGATGATGGAACTTCTGTTTAGATATAGATAATGTAAACTTTCTCGATGTATGAATGAGAATTCATAAGTTTAGTGGACATCATGGAAGACTAAATCAATAATATTAATGACTTGAGGGTTTACTGATGTCCACATGTACCCACTATCCTTCCTAAACAAATATGCGCATGTTAATGAATCAATGATTAGTCATTTTTGGATTGATCACTGGTTGCATAGTCATTGAGGTATTTCATGCATGATACATGTAGGAGATGACAAATAAACTATGTTCCCAAAATATGGTCTAGTGGTGTTTTAACTCAGCTAAGTAAAGTACCATAACGTCATATGATGATGAAATAGGGTGCATAATATGAATTATGATTGTAATAGTAATGTAACCATACCAAAACTACTCAAACTGAGCAAGTGAACAAAATTAAAATGATAACAAGTGTTTAAAGTGGTAACATTTGAATAAATCTTGAGTCGACATGTCAAAGTTACCCAATCACCTAATTTAAAGATAAACCAATGCAGTAGTATCCATGGAATGGATTTCCAAAGGCTCTGGACACTGAAGTCTCGAGCTCTTATGTTTTAAGGCTACGAAATATATTCTTCATTCAAATAACTTGTAACAACTAGGCATTTGTCTTATTGAAGCTTGATAGGTTATTTGCACTAAATGATAATAAAACATTTCACTCGTTTGGGTATCAATTTAATGATAGGTCCCACCTTTCTTAAGCACGGAACATAATAATTCATTCCTTTAAGTTTTGAATTCCCTGAACTCAATGCTGAAGGAAACATTTGGTCCATTTCCTTCGAAATAGAGTAAATCCTTCACACGTTAAGCGTCTGATTTTCATTCGGGTCCATAAGTGTCATAATAAGTTTATTCTAAGTCTTTAGCTCCTATCTTATGAAATGTCACTTTTTAGAAGTTGGAGATTTCTCCTCTTTCAAGTTTTAAATATTAAGATCCTTTGATTACTTAAATCTTGAATCCATTCTAAGACCTGCATCTTATGAGATTAATTCAATGAATTCCCTTAACCCCTTTTTTCTTGAATAACCCGACTCATTTGCAAGGATAAAAAGGGGGAAATTAATGAATTTTTTTATCATTTGATCCTCAATCCAAAGGTTGGACATTCCAGTGTTAAGTAAAAAAATCCATTTCTAAGTATATCGGCTACTCGAAACTTGCACATTCCAGTGTTAAGTAAAAAAATTCATTTCTAAGTATATCGGCTACTCAAAACTAAAAAGGGAAAATTTGTGAGTTATTGGAACACATGTGAAAGATAATTAAATTTCAAATTCAAATCCATTCTTGTTCACACATTCAATTAAAAAATGTAATGTTAAATATGGGTAGGTAAAGTTATCAAGTTATGTAGATCGGATTGACAGACTTTGAATTCATTCACTCATTAACTAGTATCACATTGGCTTCATACTTTATATATATAATGTTGATTTTTGTAGCTTTGGAAGGTATTCCCATTAGAGGCCAAGGTGATAGGCATGTGAGAATTTTCATTGGAACCAGTTTTGACTTTTGTTTAAGTGAAATTGGCCTAGAAATGAGGCTAGGGCCTCATGGGAAACTTGATGGGTTTTGTGGATTTGTGTGGGGGTGCCACACCCACAAAGACGATTAAAATATTATCTGCCTTGCCAGCCCGCTCAGAGATGTGTATAAGAGACAGGTGCCACACCCACAAAGACGATTAAAATATTATGATTTATTGTTGAGTTTAGGAAAGTCTCCTAAACTCACTCATTGGACTCTTATATAAAGGAGATATGTGATTGTGATATTAGATCATCTTTGTGGAAGAATGGAGTTGGTATAAGTGAGTTTTCACTTGTGTCAAGGAGGATTGGTGATCTCAGCTAGGAAAGTCGGCAAGGTGGTGAATCTGGCATAGGAGAAAGAAGGTGGAAGAGAGTGAATTGTAGGGAGGTCATCGTATTGGTTTTTTTTACTCATATGCAATTTTCATACATGTGAAGCATGTATATATGTAGTTTGGAGAAGGATGGATCACGTATAGGGTGTACACGGTTTGCAGGAGAGAAAACCACATATGTTCGCGGGTTTCCAGTTGGTGAATCATGATGCAGGAGCATCACTCCATCCCAGCAACACACGAGCAAGACAACACATTTAGCGCACATTCAAGGAAGGGAGAGGCACTAGCCCTCTCATTTTAAAATTTAAAATTATAATTAAATGTTGTAAGGCTAGAAGAGCCATGTCGATGCCTTTGTGTAGGCATGAGATGAAGTTGCCTTTAATGGTTGATAGGTTGATGAAGATCTAGATCCGATTCAGGCTAGATGGCATTGATTGTAATTCGATGTAATTAATGAGAGTAGGTAACTTGGAGGGAAATGCTCGAGGAGCCCCTCTTTTGGAAAAAGATATTTTCTATCTAGATTCATTAGACTAGATAAGATTATGTTAGAGATGAGAGAGAGAGCCGAGACTCTATTGCAGTTCAAGCTTTTGTAAACATTGTAACAAACATTCATATTAATATAAAGAGTAGTTTGTCCTGCATATGATTCTATGTTTTTTATGTGTATTTGATGAATGTCATTTGTGTGTTCATTTATGTTGTAGATGTATGTTAGGTTCCATCTGCAGGGATAGAAAGAATTTTCTATCTATGGGTTTTCTTATTTCAGTCTGGGTTCTTTGTGGATTAATGCAAGGGGTTGCATGACAGAGTGTTGAAGACTCTGTGAGCCAGTGCAAAGAGTGCACATCTGAGTTCTATGAAATTCAGGCAAGAACATGCCAGGAGGATGCCCCAGAGGAATCATAACCTCAAGGGAGAAGCCTCAAGTTTATTGAACACCTTGGAGGAAAGACTACGCAGAGGAGGGAACAAAAAGAAGACAAAATTGTTGAGGATTTTGAAGAGCTTTTCCAGTTGGGCATTGAATGAGTGCAAGGAGTGCACCAAGGAACTTTGTTTCAATTTTAGTGATAAGAGAAGTGTCAAGGAGAAGACATTCACAGAGTTACTGAATACTCTGCAAGCTCAGCAAGGAGTGCTTGAGTGGAAGTTGCCAAGAGGGCACTTGCATCTCTTCAAGGGATAGAAGGGACATAGACCTTTGAGGTTCGAGCAATTGAAGCTCAAGGAGGCAGAGTTGTTGAACACTCTCGAGGAAGACCTGTGTAAGGAGTGCACCAGTCCAACACTCAGGCAAAGTGTTGAAAGACATCCATCTGAAGGCTAGTCAAGCACAAGGAGTGTGCGAAGGTGAGAACTGTTTCAAGCTCCAAAGATCTGGAGTTTGAGCGCAGAGTGTGCTAGGAGGAGCACCAGAATTATTCTAAGGAAAACACAGAAGGGTCGAGCCCCTTTGGAGATCTAAGTCAGTTTGAAAGCTCAGAAGAGATAACATAAGGAGTGCGCAAGAGTGGACTTATTCCAAGTCCCAAAGCTTAGGAGGGAAAGCATCATCAAAATGCAGGCAAGACCAAAGTCATTGGGCTCGCAGAGGAACCAAAGGTCGAGGCCTTTGAGATGTTGGAAATATTCCAAGTCAGGAAGAAATTCAAATCTCAGGAGGAGGAGCGTCGACATACATTAGATCAGTTGTAGAGGAGGAAATATGGACTATTAAATCTCACGTCCAGATAGCCAAAAGAGCGCATAGGAGGAAACAGATCTCAACCGTAGGATCTGGGAACGTGTGGGCCAACAACCGTTGGATCCAGGAAACGTTCACAAGGTTTAACCCCATTGGAGTTGCATAAGAGAGTGTATATCATGAAACGCAAAGTCCTGAAACCATCAGGACCACCCATTGCTAGAGGACAGGTGGCAGCAGATCAACATTTCGCTGACTCGCCACTCAAAGAAGTCAAAGGGAATAATTATAAGAACTTGCGAAATCTGAGTTTGTGACTTGATCTGAGTCAAGGGATCGAGGAAGTATCTGGGTCGTCAAATCTGAAGTATCGAGAGTTTAGACCCTGGGAGAATGGAGGTGAATCACATCGGGAATTCCCGATACACAAAACCCTGACATGCTCGTGAGTTGAGCCCCGGGTCATAGCGAGGGGTCATATGTACGAGGGATAAGGGAGGATCTAGCTAGTGTTAAGCCCCTGTCAGGATTTCAAAGGTCGAGAGAGTCAAGGTGACTCACATGCAAAGACCGAAAACGTGAAATCACGACACGCCTTTTGATAGGTGTGCGGTCACAACCAGTGGTTGTGTGGAGGAATCTTACGTCTGGTGCTTGTTCCCGCTAGTCGAGTTGCACAAGGACCTATGGATTTGTTCATGGAATTCCAGTAGGGAATCAAAGAGCTACTTTAGCTCAGAGAATTAGTGTGATCCTTGACCGGGAGATTGGCGGACCCTACTGAGGTAGGGGGTTTGCAACAAATCACGTATCTGGTTTTCTGGGAAGGTACAAATACATACATGCTGACAGGTGACATCAACAGACTATACAAGTTGTAACATCCCTGACCACCAACCCATGATGGGTAACGCTACCCAAACAACCTTATCAATGTTTTTCTGTTGCGATACCACATTGTGACGTACCCGTCCACTCAAGCTGGGTCATGCTATCGAAAAACACATTCTTATTGAGCTTATGATAACCCATAAAGTATCATACCCAACCATAGACTTGTTTGGCTATGGCACATAGAAACTTTTGCAGAACATCATACATATATGACTTAACAGACAATTACATTATGCTAATATACAGATAAATGCAGAAATAACAGTAAAGCCTATATGTACAACATATACAGGCTAAACTCATAAATATAAAACATGTACAAATACAAATAAATTAAATGAACACATGAATGGTACTTATATTTTTAGAGAAGACCACCAACTGTGTGCAGACCTTCCACGAACTCCCAACCTTAGACCACATTTCTCATTACGCTCAGTAGTGGGTGACCTCTGAGCTGGGACTAAGCTCCACCTAGGTCAAGGGATTCCTAGACTAGGTTAAGATTAAAGGAGATTTCACAGTGCAACTGGAAGGATTCTCTCCAAGAGCCTTCTTATGCCCACTACTCATGAAATCTCAGTCCCCACATGCCTATTCCACCCTAGGATTATGCACCTTCACTATTCCACATTCCATTGGCTGCTCCACTTCCCCTTTCAGGGTCTCAGAAATAGGTCAGATCAAGAATTCTCAGAGCTCCATAGTTGGTGTTGGACTCTCTCTAGGAGAAAACAAACTCTCTCACCTGGAGAGAGTTTCTCACAGGCCTGACAACCACGGGCCTAACAACCCACTTCTTCAACCAACTTCAACTCAGTTCCATCAAGGTGAGAACAACAAAAAAGGTTCAATATATCTCAGAGAATGGAAACAACCACAATTTTGTAAGGCACAACATGGTTTTGGCAAGTATATATATGTTGGGCTTCACAGGAAAACATGGGTCAGCTTCCCCAATTATTGGTTTCAAAGGTGCGTCCAAGATGAAGAGGTCCACAATGGAGGCCTGAAAAGTTAGGCGAAGGATGGGAGAATGGGGAGTGAAAGCCCCCAACGAAATGACTCTCAATCTTTAACTGCATGTGCCCAGGTCGACACCTGTCTTCCTGTAGCTGCATGCACTCCATTTAGCATTTGTTCCATTTCCCAAGAACTTAGCACGACACGGATTATGTCCAACCTTAACCTTTTGGAAATAATAATATAATATTATTCCTTTAGAGGTAATCCCTCTAGCTTAGCCCCTAATCCTAGACACTTAGCCCCTTCCCTCACCCTACCTAGTGGAGCTTAGTCCCCCATTCTCTTTTATCGTGGTCGGTCTACACACAATGATGTATTTATATTAATGATATGAGTATTTACATATACAAAAACAAACTCTTTGGCCTTAGCATCTAGGCTCTCTGGCCTAATCATCACATAATCCTCCTAGCTTATAATCACTTGGATCACTAGCTTACAAAACATATTTACATTCACAATTACAACTGGGGCTTGGTCTTGGGATGTTACAAGCCCCTCCCCTTATTTATGCATTGTCCTTAGTGCATTATATACCATGTACCATTCAAATTCTTTAAAAATCTCCAAGCTTTAGCTATTGGAAGCTTGTTATCCATCTGGTGCTCTACTTTCCAGCACCAATTCTGGTATTCATACTACAACTAGAAGTCAATTTCTCTATTCCATAGAGCTTCTTGCATAAATAATTCAGCTCATTGTTCCATTTGACACACCCTCCTTGTGGCAGCTACCATGCCATAGGAATCCTTGAGTTGGCTCCTCCTTGTTTCACTTGCCCTTCCAGGTTCAGGCATCCCTTCACCTCTACGCAGTCCTTCAACAATCCATCTTGCCTAGGCTTTCACACACAAGGAGAGCACTAACCCATTACCAGAACCCCACCAAGGTTTTACAATTATAGGGCTTTAGTTTCCTCAACAAAATTTGTTCTTTCCAACATTCCAACTTTGATCATTATTATGTCATGTGCATCACACACATGCAATTATCATGAGAGAACATAAAAGAATTAATTTAGAAATTAAATTAATTTCATAAGGAATTCAACTTTTCCCAAAATATGAAATTCTCTTTCATAATTTTTTTTTATTGTTGCTGCAATAATAGGATGTAGTCTTCCTTATGCATTTTAGCAAGCACCATGTTGAATACCATTTGTCCTGCAATGCTTCTATCTTGCATTGAGCCAACAAATTTTAAGTATTTCATGTACATCATACTTTCATTGCAATATGTACAAAAACCTTATGAAGTGTTATGAGAATTGTCCATAACTAACAATTCAATCACAACTACAACCAATTTATTGGATAAAATGAATTATCATTCTATGCATACACTTGTTCCTCATTAATATCAGTAAATTCATTACTCCTTTTTCTGAACAAAAAATTTCAAGTAGTCAATGTTCATGTGACTACTTGACTTGCAACTTTCCCATTGCAATGTCTAACAACTCCTGAAATGTTCTCAATTCCATGAGTTATCAACACTTCAGCCATTAGTATAATTATTTCCATGCAATAATATATATGCATGCACTCACAAAACACATTCAGGAAATGCATTTAAGTATACAATTCTGTCATCTATGAGTGCAACTCTTCATGCCTATTTATCCAATGCACATTTTCATTGATTTTCATAATGATCCTTATCTAAGTCATGTATCTCACCATCCATAAATTGGAAATTTGGCCAATGTCTTGACACATTCTCCACACACTTCCCATTTTCTTCTCGATTATTTGTATGCCTTCCTTTTTGACCCGAACATTACACCAAGAACATAATTTGGTGGTGTGCATTAGTGTTAGCAAAAAGGTTGCATTCCAAGTTTTACTTAAAGGTAAGAGGCTCATTAGGTATTCGTGTGGTACGTAACCTTTCTATATCCATACCTTGCCATATCCAACCATGTCCTGGTCTCATACATGACTAGATTTCTTGGCATCATTCCTATAACAAGTTCTTGTATTTTATTTATTTGGTTATTACCTCATAACCAAATTAACATAACATGCTACTATGTCAGTGTGTGCATTCAAAAGATAAGAAGCTTTGATAACTATAACATGCCTCTAGACTTTACCACACTTAGTGGTAACTTATTCCTGGTAATGCACTTAAACAATACCATACTACGTATTATAAAATTTAATCTAAGGAAATTCTTACCTGAATTTCCTTTTGGAAATTATGCAACATAATTTCAAAAGAGAGATACTTACCTGCATAGCTACCATTAAATGAGTTTGATGCTACCTGATTAGTTGATGACACTAGAATCTCTCATGCATCTTATCAATCTTATAATCAACATTCCAACTTTTTGTTGCTTCCTTCCATTTGTAGCAACATCATCAGCAACACTTGCAAACATGCAAACATTCTCTCTTGATGGCTATCCCAACAAGCCATAGCATACTTGTAATTGCAACAACTTCTTTCTCCCTATATCATTTTTTTCCTTGTTGATCCCAGAAGTCTTCAATTCTTCTAGATTCCCGAGTCTTCATTTGCTCTCATTATAACCATTGTGCATGGTTATTTCTAACTTGAGCACTTTCTAGCCAAATCACTCTTGGATGCCTTTTCTTTTCTAGCCTAATGCTAAGCTGATATTAACCTTCAACTTTTATTTATTTCCTGGATCCATCTATCCCAACTCATACTTGGATGAATTATAATTCCAATCATGTTGTCTTATAGACTTGGATCTTCAACATCCATTTACATTTTGGATTGAACTACTTCAGCCCTTTCCTGATTGAGTACTTTAGTATTTAAGCTTTCATGCACTCTTCTATTCTTCTTGCCAACTATCCTAAAACTTGGCTTGCATAGCCAATCTCTAGCATACTATAAGGATGCAAATATGCCTCCTTCACTAGTTGCATAGAATTAATTAAAAGTACTTAATACTGATTTTAATTTATTTCATAATTTCAAGTGATACCTCCAACCTCTGGGGATGCCACTCATGGATCTATGCCACTTGAGATGGATTCTTCTTAGGCACCATCTATTTTGCATTCAAAACCATGCATATAACCAATTTCTTCTTCATGGTTCCTTACTGACTCTCTATAGAGATTGATTTCTTTTTGAAGTCTTTATTGGCTTTGACATCTCCATGCTATTGTGGAAATATATTCAATACCATTGGAATGAATAAAAAATCCTCTACTATTCTTGATTTCCCTCTTGGAGTGTTGTATTGCATTCCCATTAGCTTGATATCTACCTCATGATTTCTTCTTCCAATATCTTAGGATGTTCATGGAATTGCAACTACATATTATACTGATATTAATTTCCAGCATCCCACTATTACTTGGATCCCTCTGATCCAACTCCTACATGACCCAATTATATTTTCAGTCATGTTCTCTGAGTAACCTTGGATAGTTAACACCAACTTCCTTATTGAGGTACTTGATTTAGCATTTCTATGACTGAGCATATCAACACTTGTATTTTCTTGATGAATTATTACTTTCTCCTTTCATAACCCACCTGATTTACTTCTGACATGCATATTCAACTTCCAACATGTCACTTTTGATGACCTTCATACCATGCTTCCATTGTGCATTCCAATAACAATAATGGGGTTGCTTTCTCCAAATTGTAGGACTAAACTTTGGATATTCTCTCACTTTCTCCCTGCACACATTTCGTCTTTCTTTATCAAAATACTAGAATTTTGACACACACACACACACACACACACACATATATAGAATAGGTCTTCCCCGAACCAAAATTTTACTCAGGTTTTCCATGTTGCTTATTGGACCCAACATCTGATCCAATAACTTCTTAAAGATCTTAAATGTAAATGGAAGAGTTGTCTTTGTCCTTCTTTCTTCGATCTGTAGACATCTCTAGCATTTGTTTTTTGTTTTAAATATAATAATTACATCCGAAAACATGCATACATCAAAATTTTTTAGCTAGAACCACAATATACCATTTTGGTAACATAGGCACAATTTTTCTTTTATGGTCACCCATAATATTCTTTCTGACTTCCTGTGATCTGAGCTACTCAATCCTTAATTATGGCTGAATACCTGGAATGCTCTTTCCAAGACCTTTCCCATGACTTCTTCCTTGCTCAATTATGATTCTTGAGAAGAAAGTTGTTGATGCAAGACCTCTGATCCTAAAACCCTTCTATGCAGTCTTCTGTTGTAACTGCATTGTAAACCTCGAAATCAGGGTGCCAAGGATCATATTAGCTCTCATATTTGATCACTAACAGGATCAAATATCCACATAACCATAGTTTTAATACAAATGCATTGAACCTAGTTCTTCTCGTATGCCCAAAGGACCTATAAATCCGACCTAGGTGATCGAGGCTATGACCTCGCTCAATTATTCAGGAACTGACCTCCTAATGAGGATCGACGATCATGCTTGAATCGACATGGATATATACAATCAACGACAATTTTTCTGTCCCAACTAGCATGACATTTATCTCCTTTCCCGAGTTCCTCAATAGAAACTATTCTCCTATAGTGGAATCGATGCCAACTGTTGATATTTCTGAATCTACAGATCAACAATCTAGGAGGATTGTGGAGGTTAAACCTATATGAATTTTATTTATCCCCCCAATATATACAACTTCTTTCCACCGTATATATTACTTGTGATGATCCGATGGTCAGGAATTAATCATATGTTGATCCGACAGTCCCCCTCTGCAACTCCCAGATATGACAAATTTTATTTACTTTGGAACTCTGACGATCCGGTATTTAGGATTTCTTAACCCACGTGACCCCACTTTTCCCCGAAGTGGCTATCCTCTGTATGTTTTTAACTCACTAACATGTGGCACACATCCCATTTTTCTGCATCATCCTTGGTGACATCAGCATGACCACGTAACTTCGGGACTTCAAAATATTTTACCTTAGCATTCCTCAAATCTCCCGAACTCTGAATTTCTGATCTACTTTACCTTCTGGGGCCCACATGGTACAAATTCCAACAATTAAATTGGTGGCATGTGGCCACACATATCAGATTTCTTTTGGTCCAACAAGGTTGTCAAAAGTACCATTTTGAATGACACGTGGAAAGACTAAGGAAGTCCATGTCACCTTGGGTGATGTCATCATGCCACGTCACTTCAATACTTTGGGCTTTGGGATATTTCATCCTAGCACACCCTCGTTTCTCCCAAACTTTGAATTCCTGAACAAGTTGATCTTTTGACACGTGTCTCCTTCGATGAACGGCCCAAATTGTCTCTGAACTTCAACACTTCATAGCTTCAGGATTCGACACTTCAAGAGTTTCCACTCTATTCACACCTTGTTTCTCTCGAATGTCGTAATTCCCAAACAAGCTAACATGCCAACATGTGTTCCTTGCTTGGATCGATGGATAAGAATTGCACAAAGTTCACTCTGTCTTCTCTACATGTGACCGAGAGTTGTGACATTGACTTAACCTTTGTGTGCTTATCTCACTTTGCAAGATCATCAGTCGTGTTTTAATGGACCGTGAAGATAAACGTCCAGGAGTGATTGTGGAAACTCAAATTTCTCATGATTTAATTTCCTTCCTGATCTCCGCAATGCAATGATGCTCATCCGTAGTGGGATCGATATCCACCATTGATATGTTCATCGAGCAATATCAATGATCCTGAGGGATTGTAGAGTCTCAACTTGCTCACGCTTTAATTTCCTTCCTGATCTCTGCAATGGATCCCCACCATCGATCTCCCCTCAATGAGATCTGACGGTCGTGACTTAATATTCACTTGATATGATGGCTTATTTTGTTCTCACCCAGATCTAATGGCCCAACACCACAAATGTTGTGATTTCTTTTTCTATGGCCATTTATTAAACTTGTTACATCTCCTATGTTTTCAAACACAGTCCAAGTATTCTTTCAATGCTCTTTTGGCACTCTATACCTCAAAATACTTTGGAATTTTTACTCTAAATTTCTCGTTCGTGGCCCATCCAGGTTTTGGGTAGAAACCATGGGATCCGAACTTGAATTTTGTCCATTTCAAAAACAATTCTTTTCTGAAACTTTTTCTTTAACTTCCACTAATATGGACCATCCAGGCTCCGTGTTGGAACCATGGCTCTGATGCCATTTTGTAACACCCCCATCCACCAATCCCTGCCAGGCAATGCTACCCAAACAACCTTATCATTGTTTTTCTGCTACGATACCACATTTTGACATACCCGACCACTCAAGTCGGGTCATGCTACCGAAAAACAAATTCTTATTGAGCTTCTGATAACCCATAAAGTATCATACCCAACCATAGACCTGCTGGGATATGGCACATAGAAACTCTTGCAGAACATCATACATATATAACTTAACAAATAATTACACTATGCTAATATACAAATAAATAAAGAAATAATAGTAAAGCCTATATGTACATCATATACAGGCTAAACTCATAAATATAAAACATGTACACATACAAAGCAAGTAAATGAACACATAAAGGGTACTTATCTTTTTAAAGAAGACCACCAACTATGTGTAGATCTTCCACGAACCTCCTAGCCTTAGACCACACTCCTCATCACGCTCAGCAGTGGGTCACCCTCGAGCTGGGACTAAGCTCCACCCAGGTCAAGGGATTCCTATACTAGGCTGAGGTTACATGATATTGCACAGTGCAACTGGAAGGATTCTCTCCAAGAGCCTTCTTACGCCCACTACTCACGAACTCTAATTCCCCACATGCCTGTTCCACCCCAAGAATATGCACCTTCACTATTCATGAATTCTCATATCTCCATAGTTGGTGATGGACTCTCTCTAGGAGAAATCACTTCCCAACAAACTCTCTCACCCGGAGAGAGTTTCTCACAGGCCTGACAACCTACCTCTTCAACCATGAGCCTGAAAACCTGCTTCTTCAAACAACTTCAACTCAGTTCCAATAAGGTGAGGAAAACAAAAAAAGGTTCAATATAGCTCATGGAATGGCAACAAACACAATTTGGTAAGGCACAATACGGTTTTGGCAAGTATAGATATGCTAGGATTCACTGGAAAAAACAAGTTAGCTTCCCCAGTTACTAGTTTCAGAGGTGCATCCAAGATTCATAGGTCCAATATGGAGGCCCGACAAGTTAGGCAAAAGATGGGATAATGGGGAGAAACCCTGTCTCTTATACACATC